>OZ018324.1:86844088-87109088 GCA_963969495.1 Ceratothoa steindachneri
AACGTGACTTTATTCTGTTCCCAAGATGGGTGTCAATCAACAAACGTGACTTTATTATGTTCCCAAGATGGGTGGCAATCAGCAAACGTGACTTTATTATGTTCCCAAGATGGGAGGCAATCAACAAACGTGACTTTATTCTGTTCTCAAGATGGGTGGCAATCAACAAACGTGACTCTATTGTGTTGCCAAGGTGAGTGGCAATCAACAGACGGGATTTTATTGTGTTCCCAAGATGGGTGGCAATAAACAAACGTGACTTTATTCTATTCCCAAGATGAGTGGCAATCAACAAACGTGACTCTATTGTGTTGCCATGGTGGGTGGCAATCAACAGACGTGATTTTATTGTGTTCCCAAGATGGGTGTTAATCAACAAACGTGACTTATTCTGTTCCCAAGATGGGTGGCAATCAACAAACGTGACTTTATTACGTTCCCAAGATGGGTGGCAATCAACAAACGTGACTTTATTATGTTCTCAAGATGGGTGGCAATCAACAAACGTGACTTTATTCTGTTCCCAAGATGGGTGGCAATCAACAAACGTGACTTTATTCTGTTCCCGAGATGGTTGGCAATCAACAAACGTGACTTTATTATGTTTCCAAGATGGGTGGCAATCAAAAAATGTTCCCTTTTTATTTGTTCTTCGCTGTCTGAGGGTCCCATTCTCGTTGTTTGTTGTCGCTGTGTGAGGGTTCCCATCGTATTGAGTGAATTTTCTTTTCTTATCTACTCCCCCTCCCCCCCACACACACCACCTTCCCATAAATAGGACAGGTGAATAAAATTGAACGAAGGTCTATAATTTTACCCACACCCGTCCGTTCCTTTATTTTCCATATTGTCGAAGTGAGTTAGAAAAATTCTCTATTTGGAAGAGTGGCGAAATTATCCTCATAATGAATAAGTATATTTCTATTTTAACTTTAAAGTGTGCCATAATTTAATTTTAAAATGTTTTCATAAAAATTAAGTACCAATGAAATTGAATGACTCAGGAAACTTGTTGATGAGTCATTATTTCAATCAAATAAAAACTACAAAATAATTGTATGCGGGGACAACAAAAAACACAGTCCATTAATACGTAGATTATTGGTGACAAAATGCCATCAAATTTATGGTCTTGTAAAGGTTCAAAGGAACCCATCAATTTTTGAATTGAGTGGTGTCCCCAACCCCACTCCCCAAGAGTCTCTTGGCCATCTCTTCCTGGCTTTCGAGGGTATATTCTTGGTTTCGAAGTTTCCAAAATATCTCCTAATTACTCCTTTTAGCCTGGTAGTGCAAGCCAGAAACATCGGCAAGTTTTTACAACAACATAGAGGTACTGTATGCGAGAAATAAATGTCATATATATATATATATATATATATATATATATATATATATATATATATATATATATATAGAGAGAGAGAGAGAGAGAGAGAGAGAGAGAGAGAGAGAGAGAGAGAGAGAGAGAAAGAGAGAGAGAGAGAGAAGAAGCTAGGTCTATCCTAAATTAATTATTTGGTATAAACAAATCCATTTAGGTTGCAATTCCAATTTCACGGGTCATATTTGGTGTACGTGATCATCGAGATGAAGCGAAACCTTTGATTGAGCCTCGTCTTTCTTAAGCGCAACTTTGCCCTTTGAAACTTGTCGAACAGGATTGGCTGGTGCAAGAGATAAAGATTCCAAGCTTTTTATTCTACAATACATCTCTGAAAAATTCTTGGTTCAAATGACACGGTGACAAAAACTGAGGATACCTAATGGCGATTAGAGCTAATGGATTTATGAAATTCCTTTCAATATATCTCCTAGCTGTACAAAATAGAAATTGATATAATATGAATGAAAAGCTTACCGAAACAGGCAATGTAAAGATAAATAAGCCCTCCACGATCTTTGGAAGTTTGACTAGAAATGATTCTTGATAATTTAAAACAAATCACTTTCATAAACGATAAGCACGAAAACAACAACGGGAAGAAACTATCGAAATGGACTCGACAACAGCGCACAAGCTTTCTGGACGACAGCCAACGAGAGAATGAGGAGCGAATGGCTTCAATGCTAGAGCTGGACTAGACTAAGCCAGAATCAGACGCGCCTTGAATACTAATGAGGAAGCGAGATAATCTTTGTCGCCTGTCTCTCTTGCCACTTACCTCATCCTAGGCAAGGAGATACCAATGTTTGGATGCAAAGGAAGTCAAGGTAATCAAAACTAGTATCAACATTCAATTTATAATAATGTAGCTTTTCGGAATAATTGCTTTTGCATCATTAAAGCATATCTTCATTTTTTAACCTTATATTAAATAGAACAAGTAAAAAAAAAACATTCAAAAATTCCAGTTTCACCCGATTCGGTCTTAGAGGACAAAATTCTCTGTCCAAACCATGACTAGTATGTGGATCGGTGATGGGAATGACTCTCGGAACCAATTCAGTCCCGTTTCTCCCATACACGCACTTAACCTACGCGTTGGAGTCATTATTCTCTATATTTCATAATTATTTTATCACGTGGGGAGGCTTGGTATCTCATGATTTTTCTACGTTAAATCTCAACCAGTTTCACAATTATGGGTGATGTATGTACCCCACGGAACCGTGTAAACAAAGAAATAATTAGTCTTCGTAGATATCTTCTGACTCAATAAAAAAGCAACACTATTTTAATGTCAATTGTCCATCAAGCATTGCTTGGCAATCTTAGAAACTGGAAGCTATTTTAATGCATTTCCAATGCCTTGAGTATACTCGTAGTTGGAGCCAAACATAAGTACAAAATTGACTCTCGTGCATAAATTCTGACATAATCATTTTCATTCGTCTTGTGAACTTTGGTTTCAAAATTGCGTCATTTATTATGATTAGAAAAATAAAATGATTAAAATGTAAATTCATATAGAACTCATTTATATGAATATACATAGATATGAACAGATCGTTGATCATAGCTAATACATGATTGCTTGATTCTTAGACCATGAATATCTTCCTCCATAATAGGCCAATGATAGACTTAAGATATGAGTTCTTGATTTCATTTCAATGGACTTTGTAAAGGGACCGGTCTCAAGCGACCTAATTAGTCTCTAGTTTTGCATGATCGAGTCATGTATGACATAGATTGTCAAGAAATTAAAGTCATTTTAGGGAACTTATAATAAATGTTTCTTAGAGTTATTGAAGCTGTTCCAAATTTGATTTCAAGCTATTTAAAGATACTGTAGTAATGCCTAGGCTTTTTAAAGTTAACAATTCCTATGTCTTATATTAAACTAATAATGCCTAGGATCTTTATAAACTACAAAAAATATGGAAGAGTAGTCAGAGCAGAGAAAAAGTTATACCGTGCCCACCTAGCCTCCTCAAGCACGCGATGGAAGATTCTCGCAAGAAAGGAGTCTGCAGTGAAAACCAAATGTAGCTGGGCAAACAAACTATTCCGACAAAGCGAAATATCCGGCACACAAATTCTTACGGGAAGACTCCCCGTGGCAAACAACTGAAAATAAATAGTATTTATTGCTACCGACTATAAAAAGACAACTTCAAATCTCTTCGACCACAAAAGGAAAAAACGGTGAGTTTTCCAAATTCTTTAGTAGGTGAGATTAGTTTACAAACTATTCTGCTTCCATCCTCAGTCTTGAAACAAAGAATCAACGAAATGAAATGAAAAATAAAGTGGGAGAAAAGGAAGAGATATATCGAACCACATCCCTGCCCTAGCACTCATTGGAGTGGCCAGGATCGAGTAGAGGGAGGGCCAGGCACTCACTTGTAGTCCTCCGAACCTCTTCTAACAGTCTTATCAGATTCAGAGTAGTAGGACCTCGGGGTGTGAATGAGAGAGAGGGGAAGAAGAGAGGTTTAGGCTAGAACAGCTAGAAGTGAAGTAGGAGGCTTTATATGGGTGGAATCCGAACCACTGTGTGTATTTTTTATCTAGTTTTTACTCATCTTTTACTGTCCATTTCCCTCGTGTCATATGTAGGACTGAGTTGAGGTTGAATGAAAGCATCATGATTGAAATTGAAAGAATTAAGAAATTTACAAAGTGTTGCTAAGTTGCTTGGAAGTCAGAATAATCTGTTACTTTGATTAGGTATTTAAGTTAGAACTAATAAATATGAATATAAAATTAAAGGGGTTTCTTTTTTGTTTCATGCTTTATGTATTTTTCTGTTGTAGTTTATTAAGTATTTTTTTCTGGCGTTCAAATCGTTTTTTTGGCGTTTTTAATTTGCTACTGCTTGGAATCTTCTCTTATGCTTTTACTTTTCCTTTGTAACTTCTTGCATTTTTATATTAATTCCTTTCAATTTATCTGTGTATAAGAGTTTTTACCATGGAAGATCTTCTTTGCAGGTTTTGGGTTTTTTTCAAGTTATTTATTTTCTCGAGTCCATTCCGTTTTCATTTCAAACGGGGTTTTCAGTTAGAAATGTGTAGTTAATTTTCTAATCGGGTCATATTTTGGTTCAGTTTACATTTTTGGTTTCAGCCGAAATTAAATGAAATGAAGAAAAGTCGGAGACAAAGAACAGCTCCTCCGTTATCATCAAAGTACTTCGACAGTTTGTTGTTGATTATTTTTTCGAATGCCTTTCCGATCAAATCTCGTAGCGAGACAACGTGGTAGTTATCCACTTAATCTGGGCTTCTCCCACCTTAGGGATAAATAGTATTCTTGCTACTTTCAGTTCATCGGGAAAGTACCCCGTATTCAAGCAAGCATTGAAAATATTTCTCACTTCCTCAAGAATGTTCGGGAAAACTTCAAAGTAATTGAATATACTGATTCGCGATCTACCTGAGGATCTTGGTCGGAAGCTTGATTCTTTTATTTCCTCGGTTGTAATTACCACATCTGTTCCATCGTTGTTTATTCTTTGATCGACATAAAAGAATATGTTTTCTCGATTTCTTCAGTTAGTTCATTCACTATTTGGTGTTCGAACTTAATGTCGTAGTTTTCTCATTCTCTTCATCGCTGATATTGAAGAGATTTTCCCCCTGTTCCTTGAATAAGACCTCTATTTAAACTTCTTCTTCTATGATGTTGTTCCCTACTTCTTCCTTAATTTTTATCATACCATTTCCTTTCCGTGGCTTTAATTTGTTGACATGTTTCCAAAATTCTGTTGGGGATGCTTCTACATCTATTTTCTCGATGTGTTGATCCCACTTCTCTCTTTGTTTCTCACCATAAATTAGCCCTAATAGTTATCTTTTCTGTCTCCAGAGTGCGTTAAATGATTTCCTTGAGGGTCCGGATCTTTTTATACTCTCTACCACCCGGCTGATCTCCTTGCTCTTATCCACCATTTCTGGTGTCTATCTGAATTATTGGATAGTTTTTTACTAGTTAATTGGGATGGCCCCTCCTCTGCCTTTTTTATTTTTCTTCTAACCTTTGCAGCTGTTCATCGATTTCCTCTAGAGTGGCTTTCCCTAACGGGTTGGATTCGTACGTCTGAAATAACTATTTGTAATTATCCCAATCCGCTCTGTGATAGACCTTCCATTTCCTCGAAGAAATCTGCAAAGGTTGCTTGTTTATATGTATTAGAGTTGCAATGTTATCACTGCAAGAGAACTTACATGTTCCATAAAATAGCTTAAGGTCAATGTCGTGATATCGTAAGTGTATACCTTAGCAGCTGTGAAGGCAATGTTACTTACGTGGCAGACTGCCTACGGGTGACCGGCTGCGCAGAGCTAATGAGGTGGGATAGTGAGTTCTCCTTGGGTTCGGGAAGTTTAAAGCGATTAAATGTATGCGAGTGCGTATTCGTTGGCCGGGGAGTTCTTTAAATGCCAAGTTTCATTCAAGGTTATTAAAAGATTAAAACTAGGTATGAACGCCGACAGGGCCAAATGAACCCACTCTTGTGTGCCTTATCAGCGTACTAAGGTTCAGCGCCACACAAAGACTCCTCTGGTTACCTTTGCATTGCCTTTGTCCCGTTTTACTGCCATTCACGTTGATCTTGTAGGCCCTCTGCCCTACTCTCGTGGTTGCACCTATCTTTTCACCATGATCGACTGTTTCACTCATTGGCTAGAGGTTGTCGCCATTCCAGACACCCGAGCATTCACCGTCGCTCAAGCCTTTATCTCAGGCTGGGTAGCTCGTTTTGGTGTCCCTTCCACAATCATGACTGACCGTGGTAGTCAATTTGAGTCCCACCAATGGGATGTACTCATGGCAGTTATTGGTTCATTTCGCTTTCGTACCACAAGCTATCACCCCCAAAGCATCTCGGCCATCGAACGTTTGTATCGGACGCTCAAAGCAAGCATACGCTCCAGCAATCCAAATATCACTTGGGTGGACAAGCTACCTTTGAATCTTTTGGGCATTCGTTCGTCCTTAAAAAAGTATTTGGCCTGATCTGCAGCAGAAGTAGTTTAGGGTACCCAACTCCGTCTTCCTGGTCAATTCTTTTCTTCTACTAACTACACTCTACGTTCCTATCTCGATCCTGCTTTTTACGTACACAATTTGGTACGTGTAAAGGCCGAAGCAGGCCTACCACTCCAAGAGTGCCTGCTACCCAGAAACCTTTCGTGATAAAAGAGATGTCAACCTGTTCCCATGTCTTTGTCCATCGCGATTCAACTCGCTCCTCCTTGCAACCCGTTTATGATGGACCCTTTCTTGTCATTTCTAGGAAGCCGAAATTCTTTGTCCTACAGTTAGGTACGAAGCAGGATACTGTTTCTCTGGATCGCTTGAAACCCGCCTTTATTGATGCTGTTCACTTCGAAGAGCTATCGTTTTCTTCTACAACTATCTCTCAAAATTGTCCAGTGATTCCCCTAACTCGTCATCATTTAATCTCACCCACAATCACCCCTAACCCCGCCCATATCTCATCCCCGATTGCTGCCACCTCCTTTTTAATCGCAGGAAACCTCTTCAGTAGAGCTGCAAAGTCAGGAGTCCGTCTCTCCACCTCTGGTCAGTCCCGCAAGCAGCAGGCCAGACTCAACACGTCCTAAGATCACCGGACGCCAGCTCAGAGATGACAACCAAGAGGATTACCATCGATCCGTCCACCTTCGCTTGTGACAGTGCCTCGCCCGCATTTGGTAGCGTCATAACACAGTCTGGGTGCATTGTAAGGAGACCTCGGAGATATCCAAATTAACCTTTTTTTGTAACGGGAGGGGTAACTCTCTTAGGGGGAAGTTATGTAGCAGCTAACATACTTGCTAGCTCCTACAAAAGTATAATTCCTCGTCTGAGAGATTACTCATATCGCTTCCTTTGTCATGTACGACATTCCAACTTTGCTTACCATGTACGACAATTCCAATCATATATAACTCGTACGATTTTCAACAAAATTTAGCCTAAATATCGTCCGATAATAATTATCCCATACGTTGTACGATATATATTTCAACCAATCCAAATCCTTGCCTGACGTATTTTAAACCGATCAATCAGCATCAACCGACTTCGTCCCCATGTTCCCTGACAAATATAGTCCACTCGTGTTCTCGGCATCGTCAGACAAAGTCCCCTTGAGATTATAATTCGAACAATTATTCTGTGTCCAAAACTATTCCCAAGTTCATTCATCCATACATTAAATATATCATATATCCTATAAATTATATATATATAACTCAAATTTATATAAATATTTATTCGAATATATAATTACTCTAAACCTACATTTATATTTGATCAAATTCACTATTCTCATTCTGGATTTCCCATTTTCTCCTTGCTCTCTCCTTGTTTGTCTTCTATATCTTTCTCGTTAATTTATAAATAAATATAGAAATATTCCATTCTTAGTTTCCCCTGAAATTTCCGGTTGCCTATTCTCATTTTTTACTCTATTATAATCTAACACGTTACTACTCTCTCTCTCTCTCTCTCTCCCTATATATATATATATATATATATATATATATATATATATATATATATATATATATATATATATATATTATCCACCCATCTCTCCATATATACCCGCTTTAAGAGTATAACAGGTGAAAATCCTTGATAAAGGAGGGGGGGGAAAGTGAAGCCAAAACTCGGATTCTTCGAGGTGAGATGATCTTATGGCACGGGCGAAGTAATCTCAACGGCATGATTGGATTACCTCGGGCACGAGTGAGGTAATCTTGAATACTGGGCGAATTACTCTTGAAAGGTGAGTTGAGATATTCTTGAACTCGGGGCGAGGGGCTCTGGGATGCGAGAATAAGTAATCTCGAATGAGAGGGTGACGTATTCTTGAAACTGGGATGAGATGAGTGGGTCGCGCAATTCTCCGAGGAAATGCCGCTTCACGAATTTGCCTATTGACTATGGCCAAAATTCACGGCAATTAGTCTAGCCGACGAAACCTTCTAACTCTGAGGTTCGACTCGAGACGAGGGGATGTATTCTCACGGACAGCGCGTGGTACTCTCTGTTGAGTAACGGGAGACCTCAGAATAAATACTCTGTTGGCTTGCTCGCTAAAAGACCTCCGGGGCATGGCAGTCCCAAGGGAAGGGTGTGGCGCCGTTCTTCGCTTACCAGACGAGATCAGGTCTCGGGAATACGTTCGTTCAGGCGGCGACCCTTGCCTCAAGGCATGGGGAGTTAGCTGGAGACTCGTTGCTGCGGGGGATTAGTATGTCCGCGGGGTATGGAGTTCTCGATGAAGGCGTCTCAGCGGAAGATCGGTCGGCGTGAGCAAACACAGCCGTGGATAGTGGCTGGCTGTTCCCACGCGAGAATTTATTTGCTGCCTCGCTTTTTTAAATCCTGCTTAAGGCCACGTTGCCTCTACCCGACGAAGGGGAGGGGGTCAAAGTTAACCTTCAAGTTCGTCCTCTCACACTCCTACCTTCCGAAAGATTAACTTTTCTTGGAGTGAAGAGGAGAGAAAAGGGCATCCCCAAAACTTGGAAAGGGGTCGCGCTCGGAGGTTACCAACGGATGGGGACGTGGAGTTTCTAGCCTGCTTCAAACAGGTGCACATAGTATCACCACTTGACTGAACCGAGTTGGGTAGTCGCTACAAAAAGGGATTTTAATTTATGCTGTCACTGAGGCAAACCAATTAATGACTAAATGATTAATTATAATCCTGGGCGTTGGTTCTTCATTCGGTACTAATGTATGTGAAGAAAGAAAAACCAATGGATACAGAAGTCACCGAGTCGATAAAAGCAGATAAAAGAAATAATATTACATATACAAAGAAACACAACAAAAAATCACATACACTATCAGACAGGCAAAGGGTAGTGGAGCAGAGTAAAAAAAAAGACAATTGTATAATATACATACACAAGGGACTAAAGCATACACAAAAAATACATGAGCGTCAACGATATACAAAGAATATGTACATATACTATCTAATTCGAGTTTTATAACGCGAGTACGCAGACTCGACAACAAAATTTATTTACAAGGGGGAACAATTGGGGGTTAATAATTCTTACTTTAACTGGGAAGATCCTCTATAAGGGGGACGCGGAGCCAGACCGTTTTATTGAATGAAGTTATTAATCTCATAATATTTCGGAGCCCAAGAAACCAGTTGGGGTGTGAATTTGAGCAGAGCCAGCATAATTGTAATTATGGTAGGACGGCTTCATATTGTTTTGTGGTGGTTAAAACATCCTAGCAGGGTTCCCAGGAGCATAGGCATTAGGCGGAGGTGGGGGGATACAGAAAGAGTGAGTCGCGGAGATAATTCCATCTGAATAGGCGCGGTAAAGTAGGCCTTTCTAAATGAGATAAGATACCTTCTTTTGTCCGCGGGCAGAGCCTTGTTCGTGACTCCTCGTTTTGCCAAAGGGGCAGGAGAGTTGTGCACCCTCTTTGTGCTTGCGCAAATGCCTCGCTGTGGAATGCTAGGAATTCCGGGTCATATGAGGCCTCTAGGGAAACGGGAGAAGCGGAATTCTTTTGGGCCTGGGCCCGGGTAATGACGGGCTGAGCTACCGGATTAGGGGCTATTTGGGGGCTCTGGCCGACCAACACGCGCATAATTTGATCGGAGAAGCGACTAGCTCAGCCCATTCAGTATAATACTGGCATTCCAAGTAGCATCGGAAGACGGGGAAACGGTTTGCTCGTTCAAGGTATTCGTGGACCACATCGTATTTGTTATGGTCAGGGCCTAATGGGGAAAGTAATTCTTCGGACACTACAATACAGGTACAACCAGTGTCCTTTACGAGGGTGGACACCCTGCATCCATTTACGGATCCGTGTTCGAATTGTAATTCACCGGGGCAGCTTTTATTATACAGAAAGTTCACCTGGTGTCCCAGGGAACTATTCGTCGAGAGAGTTGCAGGATCTTTCGAGCGAGAATGCGGGGAAGTTGGAGCAGCGCTGATCTGATGAACTTTCTGGTTGGGGGGGGGGTCTCAGGTGTGAATTTTGGGGGCAATTAAGTCTCACGTGGCCCTCCACGACACACGAAAAACAAACGATTGGCCTTCTGGGGTACGAAGGCGAAGAGGAAGTTGAAATGAAGGGCTTGGTATCCCTCGGCTCAGACGGGAGAAGGTTCTTCGGTTTGGAGGGACCGGGGACATTCATAAATTTCTGACCGTTCTTAGGGAGTAACCGGGAGTTACTATTCTTGCTTCTAGGGGATGGAAGATGTAACTTCTTGGAGTCCTTTGGGTACAGGTTGTGACTGCCCTCGTACACATCTACCTCTTCGATACATTCTTTGAAAGTAGTGCATCGCCTATCTTTCGCGAATGCGCGAACTTTCGAGGGCAGCGCTGCCATCAACTGCTCCATAAGGAAGAAATCGACGAGGGACTCATATTCCCTGGTAATCTGGGCGGAGTCTAGCAGGAAATTAAAGTTTATTTGCAGGGTGAAACCAAACTGATGGAATGTCTGTCCGGGCTGAATTCTGGCGTGACGAAATTTAGATCGATGAAATTTGGGATTCATATTTACTGCCGATAGAAGTTTCGATTTAAGGGTGGAATAATCTATTGTTTCTTCGGCGGGAAGTGAACTAAAAATATCTCTGAGTTGAGTATTTAGGAGGGAAAGCAATCTAGCAACACCGTCTGCTTTAATGTCCCGATGATTGACCTCAAATATTTTTTTCGAAATGCGTAAGCTATGCGCCAAAATTTTCACCATCTTTGAAGACGGGCAACTTGACAGAGAGGGACTGTGGGGCTTCAGTTCTTGAATCTACGGAAAGGGTTTCTAATTGATTGCGACTGAGTTCGCGTGTGTGTTGCCGAAGTCTTTTCCTTTCTTCCAGCTCCCGAACTCTTTCCCTTTCTTCCAGCTCCCGAGCTCTTTCCCTTTCTTGCAGCTCCCGAGCTCTTCCCATTTCTTGCATTTCCAGCTGCTCTTTTTCTCTTTTTTCTTTTCTTTTGTTTCTTTCTTCTTCTTGAACGTATGCAATTAAATCATGGCGGATAATCCTATGGTTTCTCCCTGACTCTTCAAGTGTTCAAATTACGACATTTTCTTAGTGTGAAAGTTCGTTTAACCGCTGCACGTGAAAAGAAGATACGGTTACGCTCGTGGGGCTCTTGCAAAAGCAAACTTTTAAAGGAAAATTACCCAATAGAGTTCCTATTCTGAACTGCAAAAAAAATAAATCCCTATAAGATCAAAGTTGACTCGAGGTTTTTGATCCTGTTCGGGGATTAACCTGATTTCGGGAGAGGCTCGTCTCCGAAACGGACACACAAAATGGAAAATTAAAAATTACGGTCTCAAGGGACAAACAAAATTAAAATGACATATTTAAAGATCGTTCCACTATCTTGAAATAACTTGAATGTACTTAGCGATAAGAAAATCAGCAAATGACTGGGGAAGGGGAACTTTAAAAGACAAAGTTTCTTTAAAGGTTCTTGGAAAAAGGACCAAACTTTATCTGACACCAGATTTTTAATATATATATATATATATATATATATATATATATATATATATATATATATATATATATATATATATATATATATATATATATATATATATATAAATATATATATATATATATAATATATATATATATATATATATATATATATATATATATATATATATATATATATATATATATATATATATATATATATATATATATATCTAGAGAGAGAGATGTCGTGGTATCGTAAGTGTATACCTTAGCGGCTGCGCAGGCAATGACACTTACGTGGCAGACTGCCTACGGGTGACCGGCTGCGCAGAGCTAATGAGGTGGAACTGTGAGCCCTCCTTGGGTTCGGGAAGTTTAAAGCGATTAAATGTATGCGAGTGTGTATTCGTTGGCCGGGGAGTTCTGTAAATGCCAAGTTTCATTCAAGGTCATTCAAAGATTAAAACCCAAAATAAAGGCTTAATACTAAAAACAAGATAAAGATAGAAATATGTACATAAGGATAAATTGAGAAATAATTTGGAGCTCAAGGAAATAATGACTCAATGACTAAAGGACAATCAGGGGATAAATACTTAAATCGGTCAGAAAGGAAAATAATGACAATAGGAGATAATCTTCGGGATAGAGTATAAAAGGTGGAAATGCTTTTACCTTGTAGACTTCACTCTTGATGAAGTGAGGAGTGAAGCCAAAGCTCGGATTCGTCGGGGTGAGATGATCTTACGGCACGGGCGAAGTAATCTCAACGGCGGGAATGAATTACCTCGGTACGAGTGAGGTAATCTTGAATACTGGGTGAATTACTCTTGAAAGGTGAGTCAAGATATTCTTGAACTCGGGGTGAGAGACTCTTGGATGCGGGAATAAGTAATCTCCAACGCGAGAGCGACGTATTCTTGAAAGCAGGATGAGATGAGTGGGTCGCGCAATTCTCCGAGGAAATGCCGCTTCACAAATTTGACTATTGACTATGGCCAAAATTCACGGCAATTAGTCTAGCCGACGAAACCTTCTAACTCTGAAGTTCGACTCGAGACGAGGGGATGTATCCTCGCGGACAAAGGGCAGTACTTCCTTTCGAGCAATGAGAGACCTCAGAATAATTACTCTGTTAGCTTGCTCGCTAGAAGACCTCCGGGGCATGACAGTACCAAGGGAATGGTGTGGCGCCGTTCTTCGTTTACCAGACGAAATCAAGCCCTGGAAAGAAGTACGTTCAGGCGGCGAACCTCACCTCAAGGCATGGGGGGTTAGCTGGAGATTTGTGTCTGCGGAAGATTCGTATGTCCACGGGGCATGGGGTTCTCGGTGAAGGCGTCTCAGCGGGGGGTCAGATGGCGTGAGCAAACACAGCTGTGGACAGTGGCAGGCTGTTCCCACGCGATCATTTATTTGCTGCCTCGCTTTTTTGAAATACTGCTTAAGGCCACGTGGCCTCTATCCGACGGGGGGCGGGGGTCAAGGTGGACCTTCAAGGTCGTCCTCTCGCAATTAGATTGAAGTTAGCCCTACAGATGTCTGTTTATGTAGCAGATTCTCCTCGTAGGTATGTTGGGAAATTATGTCCCAGTCTTTGAAATAATCCTCTGTTGATGAATGTATTCAGTTGTTTCTCGACTCTGTTTGTAGCTCTATGTCCGGCTGCCCCGTAATGGACGATTAAGTATCCTATTAAGATTACTGCACCCTATTGTTAGATAGGTTGGTTAAGATTTGTACCTGTAATTGAGGAAGTTTGGGTGGCTGGTATCCTTTTGGGACTCTGATGTTGCTTGACTCCATTTGAAGTTCGATTGAAAAATGAGGATCTTCCATCATTCCTTGAAATGTTTTAAACTTTAATCTTTGCTTGATAGTTATTGCAGCTCCGTTGTATGCTTCTCCTGAAGGATTCGTATTAAGTACATTTAGTTCCATATCTTTAATCTCTCATTTTCTGTTTCTTCTATACTCTGATATTGGGATTACATCTCCGTCAATTTTTCTAAAAGTTATTGTATATATTTTTCTTTTCATTCCATTTGTTTGTGTTTATTTTGTAGTATCTTTAATTTCTTAAGTTCCAAATGTTAATTTCAGTTCGTTTAGTCGTTTTCCGTACGTTGTCTCAACCTTTGCAAGGAGTTAGCTTGTTTCTTTTCTCGTTCTTTTTATGTTTCACCTGCGTTTTCACTATGCTGTTTGTGTACGAGGGGGTTTCGGGTGACTCTTCTCTATGTAATGGACTCCTTTTGCTAATAGTTTTAGATTTTCTGCTTCTTTGCGTTTTCCTGCGTGTTACCCGTGTGCATTCTTGTTAGGTGTCATCGGGGGTGTTTTGCATCTCTGTTTCCTCGCTTTTTGTGTCCTCTTCTGTTTCCATTGTCTGTGATTTTCCTTTGGCCAGTTCATTTAGTGCTTTATTTGTAATTTACGTGACGTTGGTTTTAAAAATAGGCGATGAGTCGACCTCTTTCGGGAATTTCATCGGTTCCAGACCATTATCTTGAAACATGCTCTTTACTGTTGGCGCGTAACTTCCTGGATTTGCGATATTCATTACGTGCGCGTGTTGTATGCATGTAAGTATTTTCACATTAAGTGTTCAATCTAAGTTAATTTGCGTTTTCGGTCCTTGCTGGCTATTCTTTCCCATTGAAGCGTGTGTTTCTGTTTTTTTATAATTATTCTCTTAGATTCCCTTTCTTTTCTTTTGATAATTTATCTTCGTTTGGGGCATATAATAGCCATAGTTGTGTCCCCCATGCCAGTTAATGGCTTTTTTTCGCTGAGTTAGCACTTGCGCCACGAATGTCCTTCTTTTCCACATTTTCAACAGATGACAGGTCTTTTTTAGAGCAATTTTGTGTCGTGTATTCCTCCATGCCATAACACCTGAAGCTAATCGGTATGCTTGTAAATGTGTCTCTTTTTTTTCGTACTGATATAGATAAGCCCCTTTTCCAGTATCTTAGATTCGATTCCTGTAGATTCGCTAATGACTTTGAAAACGTGAGTGTGGCCTATAAATTTGTCCACTTCGGATATTTTAACCCATCGCTTGTCTCTTCTGCAGTTCTTCTTTCATTTACTAGCATAAGTGTTGTCCTACCAAGATTGATTTTCCGGCAGATGACGTTTCTGTTAGCAGTGATATGTAGGGGTATTTCCACTTCTACGTCCAATTTCTTAAGTGTGATGCTTTCAGCTGGTGAGAGGAATTGTTCAACGTCCTGATGGAGTCTCTTTACATTTGATGATTGGAATTTCTAGATCCAAAAATATGAGTTGAACTACTCTCCGCGGAGATCTCTTCTTTCCGTTCGGCGTGAGTTTAAGCGGCAGCTTTTTGAAGTCCGGAGGGTCCATGTTTCTTAGGCGGTGCCCCTTCCCGTCCAAAGAGAGGGGTTCTTAAGATATTTGCCTATATGGAAATTTCCCATTCACCATTAGTGAGAGGAGCTCTTCTCTCCATCCCAATACTGTCTCACCTACTTTCTGGAGTTTGCACTCTTCTTGGTCAGCCTACCTATCTAGGCCTATCGCTAACAGCGGTCCACAGTTGGGTTCTGGCTCGCGACTGATAATCAACCCCCTTTTCTGGCCCCCTAATCTGGTCTCGTGCAGGGGTTCACCATACCTTACTACAAACTGTAACTCAGACCTTGCCGGGGACAAAGTTATGTAGTGCAAGTAAGAAATATGCTAGAGGTAAAATTTTGAAAAAAAAAGAGCCAAGAAATAAAGGAAACAGGAGGAATTTCCAATCACCCCCAAGAGCACATATATTTCTTCTTTTATTTTTTCTGGGATAGTCGTTTTTCTTGATTCTTGCCAAAAAAAATTCCGCCTTTACCAGAGATAACCTTTATCAGTTCATAATGAGCGAGCAAGCGTTCGGACTAAGTAAATCTGTTTTTACCTAGATAAGATAAGAAGAAAAGGTGTGAGAGAGTGAGAAACTAGAACATTCGAGTCCCTCCCCTAGCTACTTTCGGAACAAAGGGGAGAGGGGGCGGTGAAGTGAGTCTAGACTCCCTCGCTTCCCCATTCGCCTTCCATCCTCATAAAAGTTATGAGGATAGACTAAGGGAGTTAGATCTGTTCTCGCTGGAAACCCGTAGACTGCGTGGTCCACTCATCGAAGTCTTCAAAATACTTCGAGGGTTCGACAATGTTGACTACCGGGATATTTTCACACTGAGTGAGAACAGAACGCGCAATCACGGCTTGACATTTGAACTGAAGCGTTACAACCGCAATCTGTGTGGAAATCTTTTCACTTACAGTATCTTCGGTAAGTGGAACGCACTTCCAGTGGAAGTTGTCAACAGTGAATCTGTTCACCAGTTCAAGTTAAGACTAGACAAAGTCTTGAAAAGTGGCCGTTTAGGGACGCAAAACAATTGAGCAGCCATGTGCCCGCTCGATTGCTAGTCCAAAGGTACTCTATTTGAATGGACCGTAAGGTCTCCTAGGGTACTTACTTTCCTTGTTACTCCTTGTTACATCCTGTGTCTAGAGGCAGAGGGGCAGGTTAGAGTAAAATGAAGATGACAGAGAGAAAAAGAGGAGGAGGAAGAGATAGTATGTAGAGTAAGAAACTAGTAAGAGATTAGAAAATTAACTTAGCGGTCTTGGCCCTAAATCTAAACGCGATGGTAATACCACGGTATGTAGCATCTGTCTCATATTTGTATGTAGAGCTCGTTGCAAGTGAGAGTAGTAAAATATTAGGGAGAAAGGAGGTTGGAGAGTTACGGAGTGTCGTAGAATAGGGTCAAGTTAACCATATCTGCGTTTCTCAGCCGAGGTCGAACGGCTATGTGTGTGGGAGATTTATAATACAAGCAGAGTACGAATTAACTAAATGTAGGTTGGACAAACAGTCGACTATCTTGGAGGTTCCGGGACAATAGAAAAACGGGTACAAAAATAACTTTACTAATATGCAAATTAATATTATTTTACAAGGTTAAAGGTTTTTTTTAAAACAAGTTATATACCCATTACACGTACACGAGTCACAGCGGCTAAAAAGGGTTGGGGATTAGGCGGGCAGGGTCGCCATACAAACAAACGAACAATATTGATCGAGGGTCGCTCGAATAACCTTGAGCGGATACGAAGCCGAGGATGGAGGCTTATACTGAGGGGCGGAAGAGTAGAGAGAGCACTTGCACATTAGAGTTGTGCGTTGCTGTACCTCGGATATTTGGTCCGAGGGAGTAATCCTTGCCTTGTCGCAAAGTTCAAATAATAGTCTCTTGACAATGACTATTACGTAATGAACATAGATCTTGCTTTCGAGTTAGATACGAATCAAGACTGGGTGCGTTGCGTCCGAGGAGCGGGTAGAACAGGTACGGGTTAGACTCACGCGAATTAATCGAGAATACCCGGAGCTTGAGGGATTCTGCGAGAATTGTGCAGAGTCCAATATGACGCGAATAGCGGGTACTGACAGGGAACGGGCAGAGAATACTGACGGGGGGCGGGCAGAGAATACTGACGGGACGGGCAGACGGCGGAACCCTCATTCCAACTCTGGATCCGAGGATTTATAGTTGGGTCGAATGGGGTTTCCACCCTACGTCCGAAGGGGAGGGTTCCAGGGTCCGACGCATCGGCAGGCGAAAGGTTCCTAAGCCGGTGACGCGAAGCTTTGTCCGACTCCCCCTGGGACTATTTTTGCGCTATTAAGCTTGTCGTTGTCGCGGCTTACTGCGATGGCGGGCTTTTGGCCATCACGGCGTCTCATAATTTCGCGCTCGCATTAGCGCAGACAAAAAGGGTCGCCAAGGTGTCTGTTGTCTCTTTCTCCATTGATGCCTGGGGCAGCGCGTGTATATATATATATATATATATATATATATATATATATATATATATATATATATATATATATATATATATATATATATATATATATAATTTGAAGGATGAACGAAAGGACGTATAAAGGCAAATTCATTTCATTTTCTTGATAGATACAACGTTTCGGGTGAACTTTTCACCCATCTTCGGCTACTGGAAAATACAATTCGTGGACTAGACAAACAATTTAAGTTAGATTTTAATAGACAATCAAAATGATAAATTTATGGAAAGTATTTAATATTTATTAAGGTGGGATTGCGAAAATTTACAGGTAATTGATATTTTTGGATTATTATGTTGGAAGTTAAAAAAAATTAACCATTGAAGAAACACTGGAAACACATCGAGATAAACTAACCTTAAACAATCGCCGTTAGTGGATAACTGGAGAGAAAGGGCGAGGAGCGTAAGAAGAAAGAGAAGGTTATGAGGTTGGTAATATTTTTGTTTAGAGTAGAAGTAGTGGGTGAGAAGAAGAATCAGAATTTAAGGAAGGAGAAAGGTATTTAATATACATAGATTCAAGAATCCTTAATGATATGGTATCAGGGGTGTTTTTTAAGATTTTAAAATCGTCCATTGTGATATCAGTTTTACAATTAATTACGTCAAGCCTAACAGGTCATAATTCTTTCGTAGAAAGAACCTTCCCTGTCCTGTGGCTAACACCCAAATGGGAACAGAACCTCGCCCTCAGCGAGCGCACCGTACTGCCTATGTATCTTCCCAGTTTACATTTGAGGCAAATAAACTCATAAATAACGGACCACTTCGCTTCAGGCGGATTCTGTCCTTACAATTTGAGTATAATCCTATGTGGTGTCTATTTATGAAAATTAACTTAAAATTGGTATGGGAGAAGAATTTATTTAATAGAGATGTAATTACTTTTAAAATAATTTATTTAAAAAAACCCAGATCTGGAAAGATTATGTAATGGATATCTTTACAAACAGTAGGGAATTTAAATTTGGGATGGTAAATATTGCTTAAAAATTGGGCCGTAATTTTTTAAATCAGAGACACAGGAAAATCGTTTCGTTTGAAATAGTTAGTCAGAAATAAGACTTCTTGGTGAAATCAAGAGTAGAATATTTGTTCATCATACTCGTTAAATTTGTTAACTTCCAACATAATAATCCAAAAATATCAATTACCTGTAAATTTTTGCAATCCCATCTTAATAAATATTAAATAATTTCCATAAATTCATCATTTTGATTGTCTGTTAAAATCTAACTTAAATTGTTTGTCTGTCCACGAATTGTATTTTCCAGTAGCCGAAGATGGGTCAAAAGTTCACCCGAAACGTTGTATCTATCAAGAAAATGAAATGAATTTGCATTTATACGTCCTTTCGTTCATCCTTCAAATTAAATTGAAGCTCCATAGGAGAAGCCCTAACCAATATATATATATATATATATATATATATATATATATATATATATATATATATATATATATATATATAACGCCCTCTCTCTCTCTCTCTCTCTCTCTCTCTCTCTCTCTCTCTCTCGTACAAGACTCCTGGTCCTGATAAATTTTACCCGAAAATCTTAAAACATGTCCATAATGAATTAGCAGAGTCACTTGCTCTCATTTTTGCAAATCTCTCGAGCATGGGGTCGTCCCTGATGATTGGAGGGAAGCTAACGTCACACCTATCTTTAAGAAGGGATGTAAAAACCAGGCCAGTAATTACAGACCCATTAGCTTAACCTCAATAGTTGGAAAGTTGCTCAAAACGATCATTAGAGACAAGCTAGTAGAGTTCCTCGAAAACAATAACCTTATACGAGATAGCCAGCATGGTTTTAGGTCTAAGAGATCGTGCTTAACAAACCTAATTGATTTTTACCATAACCTTTTCAACCTATATAACGATACTAAATCATTAGATATAATTTACCTAGATTTCAAAAAGGTATTTGACAAATTTCCCCATCAGAAACTTATGAATAAAGTGCGTACGCTAGGAATTAACGGTAATATATACGGATGGATTAGTAGCTGGTTAAAAAACAGGAAGCAGAGAGTGATAATAAATGGCGTAGAATCGGACTGGGTATATGTTACCAGCGGTGTTCCCCAGGGATCAGTCCTGGGGCCTATTTTATTTACTATATACATCAATGACATAGACGTTGGAATCAATAATATCATATCTAAATTTGCAGATGACACGAAAATAGGTAACTCAGTATTATGCGAAGAGGACAGGGCTAGCTGCAAGCTGATATAAATAAAATTACCGAATGGTCTGAGAAATGGCAAATGCCATTTAATATCGACAAATGCCAAATCCTTCAGTGCGGAACAAAAAACAAAAAATACAACTATACAATGCAAGGCGGCTTAATAAACACAACCCCGCCGGTTAAAGATTTAGGAGTAATAATTACAGAAAACTTAAAAACATCAAACCAATGCGCAGCTGCTGCAAACAAAGCTAACACAGCACTAGGATTTATAAAAAGAAACTTTACTTATAAAAGCGAGGAGATAATTATGCCACTATATAAAAGTATTGTCAGGCCCCATCTCCAATACGCTGTACAGTTCTGGGCCCCTGACTTAATAAAAGACATAGATAAATTAGAGGCTGTACAACACAGAGCGACAAAACTTATCCCGTCAGTACGTAACAAACCTTACCACGAGGGGCTAAAAAAACTCAATCTATTTTCCGTCAGAAAACGAAGACTAAGGGGACAGCTTATAGAGTGCTTCAAAATACTTCAAGGATTTAACAACGTTAATGTCAATAACTTGTTCACACTGACAGGGAAGTGTCCCACCCGTGGACATGATTCAAAACTTCAGGGTAAAAGAGCCACTATGGATGTAATAAAAAACTTCTTCACTTACTCGATTATTAATGAGTGGAATAATTTGCCAAACGAGGTAGTGGACAGCAGAACTATAGACTCATTTAAAATGAGATTAGACAAACACTTAACAAATATTGGAATTGTTTAGCATAAGCTACAAAATTATATAATATTACAAAAAATATAACTCTTTCAGGTGTATGTAAGTGGTGTTCATATTCATTCATTTAATTACTATTCAATGCAAATTTCCTTCAAGTACTGTCTTCTTACACCTGCAAGGTACTTTTGCCAAATTATTTCATGTACGGCTTTTGCCGGAGGGAGTGGAGGGTGGGGAGAGCCTAAAACTTTTCTATCCTTTACTTCTACTATTCTATGTGTAAGTGGCAGTAGATTTAAGGCCAGATCACCTTAGTCTGGGCGGTAAGGCCCGTGTGATCTGTGTATCATGTAACTTTTATGTAACTCTCTCTCGAAATGTAGCAAGTTGGATAGATAACTGGCTAAGTGGGAGACGGCAACGGGTAGTGTTGAATGGACAGGCTTCTGAGAGGGTGACCGTTACTTACGGTGTTCCTCAAGGTTCTGTCCTGGGACCTTTACTGTTCATCATCTACGTCAACGACATGGACGGTGACATGGTTGCGAAGATTTCCAAATTAGCTGATAATACCAAGCTTGGTATGAACGTGGAAAAGGAAGGAAAAACTGCCCGCCTTCAAGATGATCTTCGGAAGATTGGAAAGTGGTCGGACGGGTGGCAAATGCCTTTTAACGTGAACAAATGCAAAGTGATGAATAGCGACCACCGAAACCCCCAATCTAATATATCCTTAAGGGCACTGCTCTTGAATCAATCCACCGACAGTGAGAAGTAATTGGGTGTACGAGGAACTATCACTAGTGATCTCAAGTTTTCGATGCAGTGTATTGAGGCGGAGTAGAAAGCCCAGAGGATGTTAGGTTATATAAAGCGACAGTTTGGATAACGGAACAATGAGATAGTACTGTATTTGTATAACTCCCTTGTCCGCCCGCACCTGGAGTATCCCGTACAATTTTGGAATTCTTCGTTTCGAAAGGATATCGTAGGATTAAAACGTGTGCAAGCTAGAGCAACCAAACTGATTCCCTCTATCAGACAAAGGAAGTTAGGAAGATAGATTACGGGAATTAGACTTGTTCTCGCTGGAGACCCGGAGACTGCGTGGTCAGCTTATCGAAGTGTTCAAAATACTTCGAGGCTTAGACATTGTAGATACAAGGATATTTTCCAGCTTAGCCAGAGCAGGCAAGAAATCACGGCTACAAAATTTAACTGAAGCGTTACTAGCGTTATCTATATGGAAAATCTTTCACATATACGAGGGGCGGTCAATAAGTTTTGCGAATCGGTAGGGCAAAACAGAGGAAGGGGGATGGCTGTTTGTGGGGGTGTTAGGACAAGTTATGACAAGTCAGGACCAGCAACCGCACGCTCCTGCCTCCTCTATTTAAGAAGCAGTAGCTGATCGCAGATCGTCAGTCACAAATCTTTCAACAATGGAGAAGGTTGAGCACCGCGCAGTGATCAAATTTTGGACCAAGGAAGGCAAAGATGCAAAGGAGATCCATGAACGCATGGTTGCAGTGTACACCGACACCGCCCCTTCCTATGCAACCATTGCTCGCTGGAATAGGGAGTTCCGCCATGGTTGTGAGTCCCTTGAAGATGACGTCCGTCCAGGACGCCCGTCAGACGTGACCAACGACGACAATGTGGCCCGTGTGGAGAGGAGGATCCTCGAAAATCGACGGGTGAAGGTCGAAGAAATCGAGCGAAAACTTGGAATATCACATGGAAGTGTTATCAACATCATCCACGACAATTTAGCCATGACCAAGGTCTCTTCCCGTTGGGTCCCTAGAAACCTCACGCCCCATGATCGACTTCAACGTCGTCAAAGTCCACAAGGCCAGAGTTGCACAAGGTGCCCTGCGCGAGTGCGGATTCTATGAGCTCAACCATCCCCCCTACAGTCGAGATCTGGCCCCTAGCGACTACTTTTTATTTCGCTAGCTCCAGGCTGCACTGCGTGGACGCCGGTTTGGGGACGATGAAGATGTCTAGCTCGATGTCCAGGAGTAGATTGAACAGCAGTCGGGAGATTTCTGGTTGTCGGAAATTCGAAGCCTCAGTGACAAGTGGCGCAAGTGCATTGAAGTCGAGGGTAGTTATATTGAAAAATAATAAAACGCATATCCTCATATTTCGTTTCCTTATATCCGAATATCAAAACTTATTGAACGCCCCTCGTAGACTAAGCGGCACTTGGAACGCACTTCCAGTGGAAGTTGTGAACAGCAACTCTGTTGAACAGTTCAAGTCGAGACTAGAAAAATCTTGAAAAATAGCCACTTGCAGACTTAAATCGTGGCGCGAGTGTTCTTCTAGAGCGTCAATCTGACCCTTCAGATGACTGCGCCTGCTCAAGTATTCACTCAAAGGTACCCTCTTTGAATGGATCGTAAATTCTACTAGGGTACGTATTTTCCTTGTTACTCTTTGTTACTCTCTCTCTCTCTCTCTTTCTCTCTCTCTCTCTCTCTCTCTCTCTCTCTCTCTCTCTCTCTCTCTCTTTCTCTCCCTCTCTTTCTCTCTCCTATGAAAAGCCTTTGTCGTTCTTCTGTTCAACCAAAGTGGTTAAATCGAGAAATTGGTCCTGAGGGAAAAGAGAACGGTGTACCGACAGTCAAAGTTTCTAAAGACTTTGAGGGCTACCGTATGCTACCTAGGAGAGTGAAGTCCAGCATAAGGGCGGCAAAGCGTGCCAAGGAGCTCCGAGTGGCGAAACTTTGCAAGAAGAATCACAAGGAGTTCTTTGGTTATGTAAACAGCCGTAAACCAATCCATTGCACGATTGGCCCTTGAGTGAATGAGGAGGGGGCATTAAAGCAATCCGATGCAGAAAATGCTAACCTGTTGAACGACGACTTCTCTTCACTGTTTACTGAAGAGTGTGGTCCCATCCCCCAGCCCACGGATTCTTACTAGGGGAAAAAACTGGAGGAAATGGACTTCACCAAAGGAGAAATAGAAAAAAAGGTCACTGATCTAAAGTCAAATAAGTTTCCTGGCCCGGACGGGTTTCTACCTAGAGTGTTGAAAAAAAAGTGCGCGATGAAGTGTTACGACATCTGAGCACAATCTTCAACATGCCAATCGGGACCGGATGTATTCCTAAAGATTTTTGTGAAGTGGATGTGACTCCTATCTTCAAAAAAGGAGACCCTAGCTAGCCATCGAGCTACCGACCTATTAGCTTAATCTCAATAGTCGGTAAACTCATGGAAAGCATCATCGTGGACAAAATGACGTCATATTTAGAGTCACACTTGCGATTAAGTAGTTTCTTCCAGCACGGTTTTCGAAGGCAACGGTTATGCCTAACGAATCTTGTGGAATTGTTCCACTTCGTTTTCAGTGAGCACGACCGGGATAAGGCGGTTGATGTTATCTACTTAGACTTTCAAAAAGCCTTCGATAAGGTACCACACGGCCGCCTCATCCGGAATGTGCGTGCGCTGGGCATAGATGGAAGTGTAGCCCTTTTGATATAGAGCTGGCTAAGTGGCAGATGGCAACGGGTGGTGTTGAATAGACAGTCTTCTGAGTGGGTGCCCGTTACTAGCGGTGCTCCTCAAGGTTCTGTCCTGAGACCACTAATGTTAATCATTTACGTCAACGACATAGACGGTTGCGTAAAGTTCTAAATTTGTCGATGATACCAAGCTTGGTATGAACGTCGCAAAGGAAGGAAAGACTGCCCGCATTCAAGATGATCTTCGGAAGATTAGGGAATGGTCAGATACGTGACAAATAACTTTTAAAGTACACAAATGCAAATTGATACATATCGGTCACCGAAACCCTCAATCTCAGTATATCCTTAAGGGCACTGCTCTTGAATCCACCAACACTGATAAGAAGTTGGGTGTAACTACCTCTAGTGATCTTAAGTTCTCGAGGCAGTGTATTGAGGTGAAGTAGAAAGCCTAAAGGATGTTAGGTTATATTTACCGCCAGTTTGGATAACGGAATAAGCAGATAGCACTGTGTTTGTATAACTCTCTTGTCCGACCGCACCTGGAGTATGCCGTACAATTTTGGAGTCCTTCGTTTCGAAAGGATATCGCAAGATTAGAACGTGCGCAAGCCAGAACAACCAAACTTATTCCCTCTACCGACACAAGAGTTACAAAGATAGATTACGGGAATTAGACTTGTTCTCGCTGGAGACCCGGAGACTGCGTGGTCAGCTTATCGAAGTGTTCAAAATACTTTGAGGCTTCGACATTGTAGACAACAAGGATATTTTACAGCTTACGCAGAGCAGAACAAGAAATTACGGCTACAGACTTGAACTGAAGTGTTACCAGCGTGATCTCTGTGGGAAATCCTCCACATACAGCATCTGCGGCACTTTGAACGCACTTCCAGTTGAAGTTGTGAACAGCAACTGTGTTAAACAGTTCAAGACGAGACTACAAAAACTCTTGAAAAATCCCCACTTGGAGACTTGAAGCGTGGCGTGAGTGCTTTTCTAGAGCGTCAATCTGACCCTTTAGAGGACTGCGCCTGCACAAGTGTTTACTCAAAGGTACCCTCTTTGATGGATTGTAAGGTCTACTAGGGTACCTTTTTTCTTTGATACTCCTTGTTACTCTCTCTCTCTCTGAGGAGGGGGAGCTAGAGGGAGAGGTGACGCCTCCTTGTCGCGGGAAGAGAGCTTGTGTGTACCTTTGACTTTTCGGGCTATGCTGGCAGGGGTACCTCTCTTCTGGGTACTCCTGGTAGGGCTTCCCTCGTCGATTTGGTCGGAAACGAGGTTCCAGACTAAGTGCGTCCTTCCTTTCTTTTTCTATTCTATCCTAATTTTTCACTTTTATCCTATCTCTTCCACTTATTATATAAAAAGAAAACAAATAAACCCTACTCAAATCATGTCACTCTTACCCTTTTTTCCCTCTATCTACATATAAGGACCTGGAAGCTACCTCATGCGTCAGAAGAGAGGCTTTGGAACCTCTATAAACAACGCCAATCCACGCTCACTGGTTGCGAGAGACTAGGACTAGAGGTGTCCTAGGCGTTGGGGCACGATGGATGGGATTAGGGTAATGCCCCATTAACCCCTTTCCTGGCGCTTAATTATTGACCATTCCAAGTGAACGTTGATGGGTGCCTCTGGTAGCATCAGTCCGAGGTGACGGCCCTTTGTTCCCAGGTTGGTTGCCAGGCCAATAAATAGCCTTGGGCTGAGTCTCTTGGTGTGGCGGGATATCCATTGAACGCTGCTCAGAGATCATGGCCATCGTGAAGGGAACTAGTAGGACTTCAGTACGGGGCATGTTCCGTTGTTCACCTGGTGAGAAACCAATGGCCCCTTCGGGGACAGTCAGTGCTGCCTGCTTGGGAGCCACGGCACGCCGAGGTTTGACGACTTGGTCAGACGAACAGCAGCACATGGAGCGTGCCTTCTGAAAGATCCGAAACGTCTCCAATCGATAGGCGGGGGTGACTCACGCGGGGAGAACTCACCAACCCCCTTTTTTACTATTGATTGGTCGCAAAGTTTTGAGAGAGAGAAAGTGTTCAAAATGACAGGGAAAAAAGGTCCAGCTGCACTCAAATATACATGTGCAATATGCCAGAAGGATAAGTACTGCGTGGACTTCTCGCAGGGATGTTCTTCGAAATGCCGCCCGTGAAGTATGTGCACCGACTGAATCCTTAAAGGAGAGGTCCGAGAGGCAGTGGGATACTGCAATGAACTCAAAGATCTCTTCACAACCTCTGAAGAAAAATCTAGGGCAGTGGAAAGTAAAATACAGACCCTAGAAACGCAGCACGCGCTTCAGATTCGGCGTCTCGAGGAGAGAATCTTAGAGCTAGCCTCTAAACTAGAGACCCAGTCAGCTCAAGCTCAAGACGAAACACCCACTGCCTTAGGTGGTTCCGCCGATGAGACTCCAACTCAAGGAGCTTAAACTGCATTGGCGGTGCCACTTCGGCCATGCGGAGAAACTAATAGGAAAAAGAAAAAGAAGAAGAAAAACAATGACCTTAATGCAGCTTACCCCAGTGTAGAGGATTCGAGCGTTACTGGTGCGCAAGGGAAAGTGAAAAGAGAAGAAGAGAAAAGAGAAATAGAAGAAAAGTCAAATGAAGATCGAAAAAAAGGAAAGAAGAAGAAGAAGAGAAACAAGAAAAACAATGGAGATACGGAGACGAAAGAGAAAAGAGATAAGTCTCTGGCGAAAGAAAAGAGTGTAGACAAATGTGCGAGGGTCAACTTTATTGGGGACTCTCAAGCGCGGGCCCTGCACCCCCTGCTAGCAGCACGCCTTCGCACGAGTGTGAAGGTAAGTTGCCTACCAGGAAGGGCAAACCAGCAGATGATAGTAGAGGCGGAGAAATCTCAGATTTCTGAGAACTCAGTCGTTTCCCTAATGGTAAGTGACAACGACCTCTACCTCAGAGGAGGAAGGATATATCCCACAGAAAAGATTCTCAACATAGTCATGGGTACTGTGGACGACTGTGGGCTAAAAACACGCAGACGTTTAGTGGTCGGAATGCTCCCGAGAAGAGGTCCAACCCGGACCACTCACTCGAGGAACGTCTCCCTTAATCGACGCCTCGGAGATTTGTGTACGCACTACGTCAACGACATGGACGGTGACATGGTTGCTAAGATTTCTAAATTTGCCGACGATACCAAGCTTGGTATGAACGTTACAAAGGATGGAAATACTGCCCGCCTGCAGGAAGATCTTCGTAAGATTGGGGAGTGGTCTGATACGTGGCAAATGCCTTTCAACGTAAACAAATGCAAAGTGATGCATATCGGCAACCGGAATCCCCAATCCCCCTATATCCTTAAGGGAACTGCTCTTGAATCCACCGACACTGAGAAGGACTTGGGTGTAACTATCACCAGTGACCTCAAGTTCTCGAAACAGTGTATTGAGGTGTAGAAGAAAGCCCAAAGGATGTTCGGGTATATAAAGCGACAGTTTGGATATCGAAACAAGGAGATAGTAGTGTCTGTACAACTCTTTCGTCCGACCGCACGTGAAGTATGCCGTACAATTTTGGAGTCCTCCATTTAGAAAAGACATCGCGAGATTAGAACGCGTTCAAGCCAGAGCAACCAAACTGATTCCCTCTATCAGACATAAAAGTTATGAAGACAGATTGAGAGAATGAAATATATTCTCGCTGTAGACCCGGAGACTACGTGGTCAGCTTATTAACAGTGATCTAAAGTTCTCCGAGCAGTGCCTCCAGGTGGAAAAGAGGGCCCAGCGAATGCTGGGGTACATAAGGAGGCATTTTCAGATTGTTCTCGCCTTGTACAACTCTCTAGTCCGGTCACAACTTGAATACGTCGTACAATTCTGGTCCCTAACCCTGAAGAAGGATATTGAACGGTTGGAAAGGAAACAAGCCAGAGCCACGAAATTGATCCCCTCCCTTAGACATAGAAGTTATCAGCATAGGCTACGAAACTGGTGATGTTCTCCTTGGAGACGCTCCGGTTAAGAGGCCAGTTGATTGAAACTTAGAAGATAATGCGAGGAGTTAAAAACGTAGATCACAGGAGGCTGTTCACGTTGAACGCAACTGCTAGACGTAACCATGGTTACAAACTGGAATTACCACAATTCCATACTAGCATTTGCGGAAACTTCTTCTCGTACAAAATCTGCGGAACGTGGAACCGTCTACTACCAGAAGTGGTGAACAGTTCGTCAATCGAACAGTTCAAATCTCGACTTGTCAAGATACTCCACACCCTGACCTAGATGGCACCACCTTAGTATAGATTATAAATCTGAAGAAAGTAGATAGGTTTCAACTTTTTATATAAAAATTTCCTGTTTGTGTTCTTTTTTCAGCACATTGAGGTATCGTCTCAGCTTTCTGGCCCGCAAATGCGGGTGGGATAGGTGGGCGGATAGAGCCTTCATCTATGCTATACTTTCTTTTATGCTATAGGTTAGGGCTTTCCCCAAATAATAGCTCCACAGTATGGTCAGCAATGCCTTTGAGGTACTACTATTCCTTGTGACTCCTTGTGAAACAAACACACACAGACACTCATCCTCTCTCTCTCTCTCTCTCTCTCTCTCTCTCTCTCTCTCTCTCTCTCTCTCTCTCTCTCTCTCTCTCTTTTTCTCTCTCTACAGTCGAATAAGTCCCCTGGCCCGGACAGATTTCTACCTAAAGTTTTGAAAGAAGTGCGCGAAGAAGTGTCACGACATCTGAGCACAATCTTCAACATGTCAATCCGGACCGGATGCGTTCCTAGAGACTGGCGTGAAGCGGAGGAACTCCTATCCTCAAAGAGGGAGACCCTAGGCAGCCGTCGAACTACCGACCTATTATTAGCTTAACCTCAATAGTCGGTAAAATCATGGAAAGCATCTTGGTGGACAAAATGACTTCATATTTAGAGTCCAACTTGCGATTGAGGAGTTCCCAGCATGGGTTCTGAAGTCACCGATCATGCCTAACGAATCTTGTGTAATTGTTCTACTTCGTTTTTAGTGAGCACGACCTGGATAAGGCGGTGGATGTTATCTACTTAGACTTTCAAAAAGCCTTCATAAGGTACCACACCGCCGCCTCCTTCGGAAAGTGTGTGCCCTGGGTGTAGACAGAAATGTAGCAAGTTGGTTGAGAAGTGGCTAAACGGCAGACGGTTCTGGGTAGTATTGAATGGACAGGCTTCTGAGTGGGTTCCCGTTACTAGCGGTGTTCTTCAAGCTTCTGTCCTGAGACCACTACTATTCATCATCTACGTAAACGACATGGACGGTGACATGTTGCGAAAATTTCTAAATTTGCCGATGATACCAAGCTTGGTATGAACGTTGCAAAGGAAGGAAATACTGCCTGCCTTCAAGATGATCTTAGGAAGATTAGATACTGGTCAGACACGGGGCAAATGCCATTTAACGTGAACAAATGCAAAGTGATGCATATCGGCCACCGAAACCACCGATCTCAGTATATCCTTAAGGGCACTACTATTGAATCCACCGACAGTGAGAAGGACTTAGGTGTAACAATCACTAGTGACCTCTAGGCCTTTGAAACAGTGCATTGAGGCGGAGAAAAAGGCCCAAAGGATGCTAGGCTACATAGAGCACCAGCTTGGATATCACAACAAGGAGATAGTAGTGTGTTTGTACAACTCACTTGTCCAACCGCACCTGGAGTACGCCGTGCAATTTTCGAGTCCTGCGTTTCGAAAGGATATTGCGAGATTGGAACGTGTGCAAGCCAGGGCAACCAAACTGATTCCATCTATCGACACAAAAGTTACGGTGATAGATTAAGGGAATTAGATCTCTCCTCGTTGGAAACCCGGAGACTGTGTGGTCAGCTTATCGAAGTGTTTAAAATACTTCGAGGCTTTGATAATGTAGACTACACAGATATTTTCCAACTTAGTGAGGGCAGAACGAGAAATCACGGCTACAAACTTGAACTAAAGCGTTACAACCGTGATCTGTGCGGAAATTTTTTCACATACAGTATATGTGGTAACTGGAACGCACTTCCATTGGAAGTTGTAAACAGCAATTCTGTTGATCAGTTCAAGTCGAGACTGGACAAAGTCTTGAAAAGTGGCGTTTGGGCACGTAAGCCGTTGAGCAGAACTGTGCCTTCTTGACTACTAGGTCAAAGGTACACTCTTTGAATAGGCTGTAAGGTCTTCTTGGGTACTTTTTATCCTTGTAGCTCATTGTAGCGCTCTCTCTCCCTCCCTCTCTCTCTCTCTCTCTCTCTCTCTCTCTCTCTCTCTCTCTCTCTCTCTCTCTCTCTCTCTCTCTCTCTCTCTCTCTCTCTCTCTCTCTCTCTCTCTCTCTCTCTCTCTCTCTCTGAGTGGGTGCCCGTTACTAGCAGTGTTGCTCAAGGTGCTGTCCTGGGACCACTACTATTCGTCATGTACGTCAATAATGTGAACGGTGACATGGTTGCGAAGATTTATAAATTTACCGATGATACCAAGCTTGGTATGAACGTCGCAAAGGAAGGAAATACTGCCCGCCTTCAAGATGATTTGGGAAGATTGGGGAGTGGTGGGACACGTAGTAAATGCCATTTAACGTGAACAAATACAAAGTGATACATATCGGCCAACGAAACCCCCAATCTCAGTATATCCTTAAGGGCACTACTATTGAATCCACCGACACTGAGAAGGACTTGGGTGTAACAATCGCTAGTGACCTCAAGGTCTCAAAACAGTGCATTGAGGCGGAGAAAAGGCGCAAAGGATGCTAGGCTACATAAAGGTCCAGCTTAGATATCGGAACAAGGAGATAGTAGTGTGTTTGTACAACTCACTTGTCCGACCACACCTGCGAAAAGCCGTACAATTTTAAAGTCCTTCGTTTTGAAAGGATATTGCGAGATTGGAACGTATGCAAGCTAGGGCAACCAAACTGATTTCCTCTATCAGACACAAAAGTTACGGTGATAGATTAAGGAAATTAGATCTCTTCTCGTTTGAAAACTGGAGACTGCGTGGTCAGCTTATCGAAGTGTTTAAAATACTTAAAGGCTTCGATAATGTAGACTACACGGATATTTTCCAACTTAGTGAGGGCAGAACGATTAAATCATGGCTACAAACTTGAACTAAAGCGTTAAAACCGTGATATGTGTGGTAAATTTTTCACATACAGCATCTGCAGTAGCTGGAACGCACTTCCAGTGGAAGTTGTGAAAAGCAATTCTGTTGATCAGTTCAGGTCAAGACTGGACAAAACCTTGAAAGGTAACTGTTTGGGCACTTAATTCGTTTTGCAGAACTGTGCCTGCTCAACTGTTAGCCCAAAGCGACCCTCTAGGAATGGACCGTAAGCTCTTCTAGGGTACTTCTTGTCCTTGTAGCTCCTTGTAGCTCTCCCTCCCTCTCTATTTCTCCCTTCTCACCCCTCTCCCCTCTCTCTCCCTCTCCCTCCTCTCCCTCCATCTCCCTTTCCCTCTCCTCCCCCCTCTTTCTCTTGATCACAACCTGGTCTTGGATTCCCAGCACGGATTTTGCAAGAACCGTTCATGTCTCACTAATCTACTAGAATTTTTCCACGGTATTTTCAGTGAGTATGACCGTAGTCGAGCTGTGGATATCTTATACCTGGACTTTCAATAAGCCTTCGATAAGGTACCACACCTCAGGTTGATAAATAAAGTCCGCGCCCTTGGCATTACCAGCAAGGTAGCCGAATGGATAAAAAACTGTCTCTCGGGACGGAGGCATCGAGTAAAGATCAACGGCATAGCCTCGCAATGGACGCCAGTCAGTAGTGGAGGTGCCCCGGAGCTCAGTGCTTGGGCCTCTATTGTTCATCGTCTACATCAATAAAAAGAGACTCTCGTGGTATGACATTACATTACATCAATACCATATTATATCTATGGGGGAGGGACCAATAACTTAAAGGCGAACCAACAAAAGGGACGGAACGCCACGAGTTTCGACGAGCGAAACAACTAGATAAGAGTGCAACGAGGTCAGGTATAATATGGGCAATGGCAAAGCTCAAGGTTATTTAAAGAGGCATGTACAAAAATATAATTTTATTTACAAAAAATAATGAGAGAATTGATGGGTAAAATTACATCAGTAAATGAGGGGGAAATTGTAGTTATGCATCAGACTATGAAGTTAAAATTTAATGTATTACAGGAGGAGACTATTCAATTGGGGGGGGGGAATTAACTCAAATGGGTTACTGAAGGGAAAGAGGGGTTGGCTTACGGAGGATTCTAGGTGAGACGACGGGGTAAAGCTTCACGGATGTCTTCTGCACGTGAGGCGAGGGCGCTCAAAACTTCTGAGCGGGAACTGAAAGTGATGACGGTTCTCCAAAAAAAGGGGGGGTTACTTCCGGTCCAGGAGAAAGTATTTCGGCCACCCGAAAACGAGGGGCGAACGAGGAGGGCTTCGACAGGAGTTGATGAGAGAAGTCGGAAAAATCACTCGGTAGCGATCGTTAAGTGGAATTACCTCACTGGCTGGGGCTAATTCCAAATACACAAATAGTTCAGCTGTCACTTTGCTTTGTTGTTAGCACCTGACCTGGAACTAGGGAAATCTCCAGGTGGAAAAGAGGGCCCAGCGAATGCTAGGGTACATAAGGAGGCATTTTCAGATTATTCTCGCCTTGTACAACTCTCTAGTCCGGTCACAACTTGAATACGCCGTACAATTCTGGTACCCAACCCTGAAGAAGGAAATTGAACGGCTGGAAAGGAAACAGGCCAGAGCCACAAAATTGATCTCCTCCCTTAGACATAGTAGTTATCAGCATAGGCTACGAAACTGTGATGTTCTCCTTGGAGACGCTCCGGTTAAGAGGCCAGCTGATTGAAAATTTTAAGATAATGCGAGGAGTTAAAAACGTAGATCACAGGAGGTTGTTCATGTTGAACGCAACTGCTAGACGTAACCATGGTTACACACTGGAATTACCGCAATTCTATACTAGCATTTGCAGAAATTTCTTCTCGTACAAAATCTGCGGAACGTGGAATCCTCTCCCCTAGAAGTGGTGAACAGTTCGTCAGTCGAACAGTTCAAATCTCGACTTGACAAGATACTCCACACCCTGACCTAGATGGTACCACCTTAGTATAGATTATAAATCTGAAGAAAGTAGATAGGTTTCAACTTTTTATATAGAAATTTCCTGTTTGTGTTCTTTTTTTCAGCACATTCAGCTATCGTTTCAGCTTTCTGGCCCGCAAATGCGGGTGGGATAGGTGGGCGGATAGAGCCTTCATCTATGCTATACTTTCTCTTATCCTATAGGTTAGGGCTTTCTCCAAATAATAGCTCCACAGTATGGTTAGCAATGCCTTTGAGGTACTACTATTCCTTGTGACTCCTTGTGAAACACACACACACACAGACACTCATCCTCTCTCTCTCTCTCTCTCTCTCTCTCTCTCTCTCTCTCTCTCTCTCTCTCTCTCTCTCTCTCTCTCTCTCTCTCTCCCCCCTCTCTCTCTCTCTCTCTGGTGTTATTCATGCCCTTGCATTGTATTGTTTTATTATGTTAATTGTTGTTAGGCATCAAACTGCTGTTAGTTCGTATGTCTGTTGCTATTGAGTCTATTGTTCTTGTTTTACTTTGTATGTATTCATTGTGTTCTAGCTTATAATTGTTTCTACTATTAATTTTCTGGTTGTGTTTTTCTTTCATTAAATCTTCTTGTTAATTTGTTGCTTTACTTTAGGTCAGAATTTTCGTTTTTGAAATAGCCATTAAGTCTTAGTTCGGTTTTCATCTATCGTAATCGGAATTTATTCTTTTCGTTTATTTTATGTGAATATCTCTTCCTCTTCTTTTTTCTGCCCCTTGTCTTCCTGACTAGTTCTTCACCAATCTCATATCGTGTCGTTTCGATGACTTATTTTTCTCTTTTCTTTATTATCTTATTTAGGTTTTAAATTCTTGTTTCTCTATGCAGGTCTTCCACTCTTCTTTCTATCTTTTTCGTATCTGTTGTGAGATACATTTCTTTGTTATGTATATCCTCTACATCCTTAAGAGGTCGCTTCTTGAGAGTGTGCACATCGGAAATGTCAGATAGATTCTCTTCCTATTCTGTTCAATGAGCGATCTCAGCTTATTTAGGAGTTTCAGTCCAATTTTTCCTCTTTCACTTTTAATTGTTCTGTCGGTTACGTGTTTCTTGTAATCAGATTTAGTTATTATTAACCCTACCACTTTGCATTCGTTAATATATATATATATATATATATATATATATATATATATATATATATATATATATATATATATATATATATATATATATATATATATATATATATATATATATGAGAAACTGACAGAGTAGCGCGTGAGTAGAACAATAAATGCAAAATATCCCACAGGAAAATGAAAGGCGGATTCCAAGTACTTTAGAACTTGTTTAGTTCATTATAAAGGATGATGAACTAAACAAGTTCATCCGCTTTTCATTTTCCTGTGGGATTTTTTGCATATATATATATATATATATATATATATATATATATATATATATATATATATATATATATATATATATGCTATCTTTTTTGTGTAGATTGATTGGATTAATCTTCCATTTCTGCTTGTATTAATCGATTCTTCTTATTTCTTCTCTCGTTGTTCTCGCTTGAAATTGGTCGTGCCTGTACGATGACACAATCCCTTGTGTCATGGGTGGCTGATGGTGGGAAGTCTAGGGTGTAGATAGCGTATTATACTGGACTCGAACACCGACCCTAGGGAAAGCCACCTTCAAGCTTAAAACGCTCTCCATCGTAACTGCCTCTGTCTATATACAAGTATCTATCCATTGCATAGTCACACAGTATTCTTTTCATTTAATTGGTAATTCCCATTTGTAGTATTTTATAGTGGATGCTCCTCTGCCAAACTTTGTCAAAAGCTTTAGACACGTCTCTGCAAACGATGTCTACACTCATCTTCTCTTACTTCGCCTTGGCTAGCTTTTCCATTATTAGGCAGAGTGTCATGTCTGTGCTCCTGTCTTTCCGGAATCCGAATTGGCACTCATTATAAAGATTGTTTTCCTCGAGTGGTTGATCGAGTCTGCGTCTTTTCATAAACTTTCTCAATGAAATCCAATAAGGAAATAGGTCAGTAGTTTTCTATCCGACAAGGTGATTTTCCCGCTTTTGGTATGAACATCATTTTGGCCACTTTCATGTCGTCGGGAAATTAGCCTGTATCCAGATATGCTTTGAAGACGTTCTTTAATCTTTCCAAGATGTTGTTAGACGCTTCTACGGAATTCATCCTCCTGATTCCGGATGCCCTGATACTTTCTGTTTAAAGCTGCTTATTGTTCTTATAAGCTTTTCGATCATGTTGGCAGCAATGCCTTCGTTGGTGTTCATATTTATGTATAAAGTATTGGGTTAGGTTTTTTCTATTATTTGATTAAGTTCTTCTATAATCTCACTTTCAAAGTCAATGTCGAAGTTTTCTTTTTCTTCCTCACTAATCTTAAAAACATTCTTCCAGTGAGTGTTCTTCAAATATTCTTTGAACAATGGCTTCGTCTTCCAGTTTGTTTCCTCTCCTTAATTCTTATCTTTACCTTGGCTGGCTTGGCTGTCATCCTGTTCACCCATTTCCAAAATTATTTTGACACTATTTCTTTGTCTATCTTGTGGATTAGTCCGTTCATCTTGTTTTTTAATAATTAATATCGTTAGTTCTCTCTATCTCTCCTTCTTTCCTTTTCTTCTTTGATCATTGCATACTTCTCTGGCTGGTCCATCTTTACGTATATATTCTAAACTCATTCTTATTTCCCCTTCTTATCAATTAGTTCAGGTAACCATCTGAAGTTCTGGATAGTTCTGTGAGTTCTTTGGTGGATTACCTCACTGTCTGCACTTATCAATGCTTCTCTAATTTTCTCGAGCTATTCGTCCATTTCGTTGAGTATCTTCGGTTCATATTCTCTAAGAATCGCTTTATATTTTGTCCAGTCTGTCTGGTGAGAGGCCTTCCATTCTTTTGATAGTTTCTGTATGGGTCGCTGGTTAACTGTTAGCAGAGATTGTATGTGGTCACTAATTTGAATGTTCACGAGTTATGAGGGGTGCGTAAATGGGGCTGAAGTTCAACAGGCAAACATCTGGTTTGGATGCTTGCGCACACTGTTTGTGTTTGTATATCCATTTTCTGCCCAATATGCTTTTATGTCTTCCATAAAAAAATGACAGGTTTCCTATTATTGAATAATCTTGGAAGTTAGCAATCGAGAGGCCGTTTCTCCTTGCAGAAAATTAAGAAATGAGGCTTATCGAAAGTTGGGACCCGTTTTGTGGAGGTGACCCTGTATTCTGCCTTTGCTTTTTGGAGGTCGAGATAGATTGGGCGGTGTTTTTTCGCTTGGAATAATGCTCCATTTCGATTTTCGATTTTCCTATGCTTTTCTTCTTACTACTCTCGCTTCCTGAGTATATTCCTGATGCTAATTTCTGAGTCGACTTCCAGTGTATCTGTTTCTTCGTCAGCTTTTTCTTCATGTTTTTTTCTTTGTTTAACCAATTCATTTGTGGTGCTCTCCGTTATGTTTATATTGAGGATAGCCAAAAGTCAACTTTTTTATTGGCTCAAGGCCATTTTACGAGAGCATCCTATTGAGTGACGTAGCATAGCTTCCCGGCTCCGGTATGTTCATGATGTGTGCATGGATTATACACGTTGGTATTTTCACATTCAATTTCCCATCAATATTAACTTGGATTTCCATTCTCAGCTGTGTCGATGTTTTCTTTGCTGTAGCGTACGACATGTTCAGCTGTCCGTTAGATCTTTCTTGGTTTTCCCGTTACTTCTTTTTACGATGCCCTTCCTTTTAGTGCAAGACATAGCCATAGTCCGGTGTGGTGCCTTACAGTTAATTCACTTTTTTGCATTTCTGACAATTTCAGTAGCTGTGACATTCCAAGCCACATTCCAAGCACATCAGAAGGTCCTTTAGAGGTCATTATGTGATCTTCCATTGCGCAGCAACGGAAGCAAATTTTGAACTTTATAAAGACACGTGTGGGATCCTCATGCACAAAGCAATGAGTTCTCTCTCGATGACATTGGAGGCCATTTTAGTGTTTTCACACAAGATTTTTAATACGTGAGGGTCACGTAAACTTAATTACTTCATGTATTTACAGCCATGATTATATCTGTTCTAATTATTCCATTTTCGGCGCTATGGCACGTAACTTTAAGCTACTCTCGACCGTCTCCCATCTTCTTTGCCAAGCAGCCTGGAGGGCAACCCATATTCATGCCATGTAATGGGTGTGAGGAAGAGCAAAACGCTCTTCCTCACGCCCTCATCAGCGAGCTCATTCCACAAATTCCTACATGTCCAGGAACCCAACAGAAGATAATCTCGACATCCGCCCGGCTCACCAAAACCGTGGTGCACAGATATCGCGAACCACTGGATGTCGAGATTCCAATGCCCCGAAAGCACTCAGGGCGCTTTGTAAGTTGCTATAAATTAAAATCTGGTCTCCGAACCAGGCACGTCGCGTTATATCTCGTACCGAGCAGCATATTGCAACCAGCTCTGGCGTGAAGACAGACACAGTGCCTGGCAGAGCCCCGCTGACTTCAAACATAGGCGACACGGCGTGAAAACCGACCCCCACTTGGGACTTGGAGCCATCCGTATACACTGGCACGATTACAACGTGACAAGAAGTGTGCCCCTAAAAGGCCGAAAGTAATACTCCCGGCGCTGTAAAAGCTCTGGGAGCAGAGGCGTGGCGACAAATAGTCAAAGGTGGTACCATCCAGGGTGCCACCCTGGGCAAAATCAGGAGCGTCACCGTTCCGAGAGCTATACCGAACTCTCGAAGGAGTTTCCTAGCCCTAAACCCAAAGGGCTTAGGATATGACTGGCGTCTCTCAGCGGCATAGGCACCGTCAGGATCACCTGTGGATACAGTGAGAGCTGTTGGCGACTGAGGTAAGCGCCGGGCTCACGCGGACAGGAGAATAGTGCACGGCACATAGCGAGTGGCTTCTCCCCAGCATGGATAAGTAGGCGCTCAATGGGCGACGTGCGGAAGGCACCAGTTGCCAGGCGAAGGGTGGTGTGCTGGATCGAGTCCACCTTCCGAAATACATGGTCGGCTGCGGATGCATAAAACTCGCATCCGTAGTCGAGCTTCGAACGAACAAAGGATCGATAAAAAATAAGGCAGGTATCCTATCAGCGCCCCAAGCGCTAAACGTCACGGAACAAAGAATATTCATGGCGCGGGTACAAGAGACCCTAAGGCTGCGAATATGAGCCTCTCAGGTGAGGCGTCGGTCAAATACAAGACCAAGGAAACGGTGCGAATCCACCACTTCCAGGTGCACCCCATTTAGAAACATGTTTGGGTCAGGGAGTAGTCGTGGGTAGAGGCAAAAGTGCACCACCTTACTCTTGACGAAGGCCAACCGATTCACCAGGAGTCTAGGGAGATACCCTCTACCCAGATCCTGTTGAACAAATCTAACAGAAAGGCCATGCCAGGCTCACTTGGGTGTCGAAGCATGGCGTACCGGACATCGGCCGGACCAGAGATGATGTCCGCGCACGAAGAGAAAGCGGAACGCAACTCAGTCAAAGTAAACCTGTCGTTGAAGATTTCTCCACCTCTGGAGGTAAAGTACGGCCTTTCACGACATCACGATGCGCATTGAATGCTGGCGGAGCAGCATCCTGGCTAGGCAATGCGAAGAAAGTGGTCGCAAAGGATTCCAGAACGGTCGCAGAGAGTGCGGTCCCATTCTCCTGGAGAACTGGAGGGGAGTCCTGTGAGAACTTACCCCGAATCCTTTTGACTCTCTTCCACACCTCTGCTAGAGAGATCTTCCTATTAAGGAAAGACACGTATGCCCACCAAGAAGAGGGGCGGTTGTGCTTCGAAACACTGGAACCTAGCCCTAGCTCGTCGAAATTCACCGACAGTAAAGACGTTTGGGCGACACTTATAGCGCATGTAGGCATTACGCTTCTGTTTAAGGGCCACCTCACACTCGACTGACCACCACAGGAGCGGTCGGCGTGCAAAAATGCTAGACGTTCTAGAAATAGTAGTTAGGCCCACGGCGATGAAGTTGCCGGATAACAAATAAACGGCCTCATCTACCGACCTAAACTCTTCCACTAAGACAGAGAAATCAAACATTTCCTGAAATTCGGACCACCGTGCCCGTGCCAAGCACCACCGGGTTGGGCTCTCGGGCCCAGAAAATGGTATTTGAATGGGAAAATGATCACTAACATGAAGATCATCGACCACCCCTCCACCCCAAATCAGGTTGTGCATCCGTATAGCACAATGATAAATCAAGGCAGAAAAATATAGCGGTTTTCGGTCAGTGATGCTTAAACTCATCCACATTGTAAAGGCTATCGCGGAACCCGGTTCACACGGCCCAGAGTAAATACACACATAAAATTCATAGAAGACCAGGGATCTAAAGGCCTACCAGAAATTCACCAGAATTTATCAGGATGGTGCTAAATTACGAGGTATCCGTAAGAGGTTAAATAAATAAACACATAAAAAGTATTTAGAGTATTATTTACAACAAAATTAAAATGAAATAAATTAACTGTTAACAAATTATACGGGGGTCACCAAGCAATAAGAAAAGTCACAAATGCTTATCACCATCGAACAAGTCGTTTTAAACAAAAAGATATTCGCGCATACAAAATTGGGTTCTATGAATAAGTTGTTTAAAGCCGAAACTACTCGTGCCGTTGAAGATGAAATAGGCTTCGTTACTTTAGTGACAGGTGTTCCCAGAATAACCTTCCTGTCTTACGTCCCTTACCCGAAGGCCCAAAGTTACATGAATAACACTTATAACACTTAATTAATTTAAATAGGACGTAAGAAGAAAGAGATACTCCAAAATACCTGATACCAGAGCAGTGAAGTAATAAACCGACGTCGGAACCCAGGCGAAAAAGGCTCGGCGATGATGAGGGAATTCGACCCAAGTCCACAGGAGTAAATGCAATCACGGTCTTCGGAGAGGAGAAACCCACAGACGGCGATATCGGGCGAAAGGCGTCGAAACCACGGGGAATGATGATTCGAAAGCCCAACGATCCGAGTGAAGGAATTCGAGATGACGGATTTCCCCAAAGAGGAGATGGCGAGGTGACTAGGGGAGAACTTTCACGTGCCCGGTGTGAACTGCTTCCCAAAGGAGAACACTTGCAAACGTAACTGGAAGAGCACAATTCGATGCAGCCGACAGAGGGGCAGCGATAACGCTGGCAGGAATCAATGGCCGAAAATTCTCGCTTCACAAAGGAATCCAGTACGGCTCTCCAAAATGAACGTCAAAGTAAGTGACGGACAACTATTCAGCGGAGCAATCAAGCCGAAGGGGGAAAAGGGAAGTGGGGCAAAAGGGGGGGTGAGTCACTTCCCCTACGCAAATTAGGCTGGTAAGTTACAGAAGTTTAGGCCAAAAATGGTAGCCTCGAAGCAGGCCGACCTGCGATAAACACCGTAAGCTATGATGAGAAAGGGAAAGCATGGGAATCCGAGGGCCTACCCTTTACACACATCTATGACACTCATATCTAGCTCGTCGATCAGGTGGGCAAGGACTTGACCCTTGGGATTAATCGAGTAGGTTCCCTAGAGGGCGTTTCTACCATTCAGATCTCCGAGCACAGGGGGATGGGATGCGACCTCCATTTTATCAATAGAGCTGCTCGAGGGCGGCTCCGACGATGTTACAGAGGAAGGTAGAGGGAAAGTATTTTTATTTTTTTCTAACTCATTATTAGGCATGGTGACCCTATTCATGTCACGGGATGCATACGCTAATCACCCCCACGCATTAGCCCGCTCTGGGAGGGCGAATACAGGGCTAGCAGAACCAGCTGACGCCATTTAAGGCCACTCCGCCTGCCTAGTGACCTGGAATCCCATCGGCATGGGGGATCCACCTTAGGCACGGCGTAAAATCTATAGAATTGCAAAGAAAAAGGGGATGTGAGGAAAGTGTGGGTGGAGATGAAGCAGGTTATTGAAAACCGACCACCCGAGACCGGAGATGAGGATTGAGGGGGCAGTGTCCCCTTCCCCCTCAGCCTCCATCCGGGATAGTTTTGTGAGAGGAAACTGGTCGGTGTCTACCTTGTGAAATTAGAGGCCAACCAGAGAAAGTTGCGGGAGAGGTTGTAGGGAAAGTGAGGAAGTAGGGTAAAAATGCAGGCTGTCAGAAAGAAGGAGAAGAAGCTAAACTTGGGCTTAGCTTCTGGCCAATGCCCTACGCATGGGCCAGAAGTCTTCAGTCATGAAGACGTCAGATCGTAGTCCATCAGTAGATTATATATAGGCTTTAATGGCGTTTAGTCTCCGGAGTGACATCCAAGGTTGGACATGCTCTGCTGGCGTGAGGGAAATATGGGTTTTAGAACAAGGGGATATAGTAGGAGACCAGACTTGAGTCTGAGTAGTTGATGATGGTCATACAGCGGAGGTGGTGGTGCTACATCCCAAGATGATGACAGAAGAAATGTGATAGTGTACGGGATACGTGGACGAGCGGGAGGAGAGCTCGTTGCCATTCGTAGAACATTGGAGAATCTAACGCTGGGGAGATTCATTTCTCCTTACTAGTCGACGAGCCTCCCACATATCTACATTACCAAAATCATACAGTGCTAAGAGATCTTTTTCAAAGAGAAATATGCGACACTCTCAGGAAGGTACACTATAGGACTATCCAGAGTTGGTTCAGCGACGGGAATGATCGCTGGAATGACCATGGTATGCCTGCTCGCAATCCACGCATACACGGAGGGTGGCGGCATTCAGTGTTCGCATGACCAAAAATATGACAATTAAAGCAACATCTCAGATTAGATATATAGGGTTTGACTGGTATTGGTAGGTAACCGGCCTTAATATGCGTTGAGATATCCCGACGATCAAACGTGCGAAACATCGTTGGTGTTTTCATCCGGATCCCACCAACGGTTTGTTGTGGTCTATGAATGTCAATAGTCCCCTGGGAAGCCAGCTTTGACTAAAGCATCTTAAATTCATAGTCCATTATTCATTAGAACGGATAACGCCCTTCACTTTGATAAGGTTGGGTAGGATGTGACAACACTCATAGAGAGCAAGGGTTTGAGGGCTTGTACGGAATCATGATGTTGGGGCGAGAAGTGACCTCCACTACCAGGGCTTAAATATTACAGGACCACATGTAGCGCGGTTCGTCTCGTCGTCCATTGATATCTTCACAAACATAAAAAAATACTAGGTTTTGATAGGAAGATGTCAGATTTCGTTCTAAGGACTAAAAAAGGAGGGTAGTCCAAGTCAGGGTCAACCTCTGAGGAGAGCGAATCAGACGCGAGAACTGGAACGAGATCCAGAAGCACGAAGAGCAGAAGTCGAAAACTTTTGCAATGGAGTTTTTGGTTTATCTTTATTCATATACTACTATGCCATTTAGCGAAGGGGGGGTCTTGCGCAGAGCGGAAGCCACCTATGCAGCCGCATCACACGATACGCACATTGAAGAGAGGGAGGGACCCGGGTACGCATCAACCAGCACCACAGTTATAAAAACGGGTGACTGCCTTCGGGACTTTACTTTAAAGGGTGCAAAGACCATCACGCTAGGTTGCCGCAGGCGGGGCACCCACACGATCAACAATCAACGCGATTCAGCCAGGGATCGACGCACCTCTGTGGGGCAGAACCGGTACACTAGCGCCCACACATTCATTCAGTCATACACTACAACTGACCACACAGACACGCTTCGGCGCAATCAATCACGCTTGAGAAAGAAAGTAAAAAGGGGAATGAGATAGAGGGGAAACATGAGACCATGAATAAAAAACTGAGACCATAAATAAAGGTCGAGGGGGGAGGAAAGAGGAATAGTAAAACCACTTCGCTTTCCGCTCTAATGAGCGGGCTGAGCCCCCTCTCCACAGACAAGGCAGCAGCACTCCAGCGGCGAGCATCTGGAAACACGCGAGCATGGAGGGGGCAGTCTCGAGGGAGAATGTTAATTTAATTTTGTTTGCGATGGCCTATATCAAAGCTAAAACTACTACTCGTGAGGGTTCTCGTGTCCAACGTTCTTCAGTTCCATTTTAAGCCCTGGCTTGCTCGTTAGATCACTATGCCAACAATGGTGACCTAGATCTAGATTATCTCCATTTTTGGTCTTAATTTCCTAGTATTAAAATCAGCTCGAAAAGGTGGACGTGTTTGATATCAATGAATCGTTTGAGTCCAAGTGTATTGAACCCCGCCGGATGTGGTCAAGGTGTAGTGGTGATATTGTGATTAAGGTGTTATCTCACTCTTAACACAACCTTGTCCGAAATCTGCCTTCGATTGCCGAAGTCCCCGTAACCGCATTGCCTCGCCCTAGTCTGAATTTTGTCAATGGTGTCACCCGTTCGAATGAATTAAGGGACTACGATTTCCCTCGTCTCCAGGGTAGGCTTAGGGCCCAATGCGCCACACATGTACAAAGGGTGACTACAACTGTGGGCTCTGCTCAAGTCCCAACCGCCACATTGATTTTAACTTTTAAGTGCCAGAAACTGCCCATTTATTATATCTGTATACCTTCGTGTCCCAGTAAGCCCCTACGTCGAACTACCCAGACGTTGTTGCATCACCAGCTAATTTGAACATTTTGGCCGTGCCTGTCGGCAGCCCCGTTCCTGTGTGACTTTTGGTTTGGATTTCCATGGTCCTAAATATGCCAGAACACCGAGTTGTGCCAACTGCCGGGGTGCTCACAACGCTACGTCGAAGACCTTCCCAATCTTCTTAAACGATTTGCGCTTCTCTGCGTCTGGAAGTGAGGGAGGCTCACCAACGTGCTCGAGCAAAAACTTCACCTTTGGCTGTCTTTTCTCCGATGTTTTGCGTGACGCTGGACAAAGCCGACAATCACTTTCTAGTTCTTACACACTTGTAGCATCTCATTGTCCATTTACCGCTAATGTCAGAAGTATTCCAGATATACCTTGGAAGCATCGCTTTCACACCCAAATACCTAACGTTGCTCCCCTATCCCTGGCGGCTTTACTCGAGACCGTCGCTCAGGGTGAGTGAGACCTTTGACGACATTAGAAGTTATTTGAAGGAATTTTCTGTATCGAATATTGATAGTTCTTCTATCTTGCCCCGTGACCCAAGTCCCCGTGGTAAGAAAGATTCCTCACTGATCCTCGGCACCATTAAGCTAACTGCCTCTGGAGCTGAATCTGCTGAACCTTGACACTCCCCAATGGCCTACGGCTTAATATTCCTTGTTTTTAAGCCCCTGCCCTTATTCACAGGACGCAGGAATCCATCTAATGCCTTGTACTTTGCCCCGGACGTCTGCTCCACCCACTCAAACTCCTACTCATGCGGCGAGGGTTTTTCCTATATAACCTTTCACTGTTTGCCCCAATTATCTCCCTCCCTCTCTATCATTGTTAAGGCCCAATCTTTTAGAACTTGTTGATCAGTTGGCCTCCCAGTTCTTATTACTCGGGGATTTTAATGCATGTCACCAATATTGGGGCGACATTACTCGTAATGCCATAGGTAGTGTTTTAGTTTCTTTTATTATCTGACTTTCTCTGCGTTTTAAAGTCCGGTCATTTTTCATCTTATAATTTTGACTCTTTTAGCTGTGTTGAATTGTCTCTCTTTTCTCCGGAAAGTCTCACTATTTTAGATGGTCAGACTTTGACGAGCTCCATGGGAATGACCACTTCCTTATTGTCTTTTTAGACGTTAATCCTAGCCGTCCTCCAGTCACGCCTCTAAGATGGGACTTAGATCATACTGATTAGGAATGCTTCCGAGAGGAGTCTTTCACAGGTTCCTCCTTGGGGACCCTCAATGGTGTGGACACGGTGGTGTCGTACTTCATATTGTTTACAAGGCGGCTACACAGACCATTTACCGGAGGCAATCCACATCGGGTCGTTCAATTGTACCCTGTTTGACCTCAGAATGCGCGACATCCGTTAAGAATTACAAGTTAGCTCATGTCCTATTCTGCGGAATCCAACCTTGTGGAACAAGGTTGACCGAAACTGAGCTCGGGCGCTTCAGCAGGCTCACCGATCTCCATGGTGTCACTACGTTTCATCGATTACCCTATGATCCCTATCGCAAAGGTTAAAAAGAAGATTAACAATATCCGGAGTAATTAGGCCGGCCATAATATCACTACCCTCAATTTGCAGGGATCCTAAGTGAAGGACAGGTTGGTGGTCATCGACGCTTTTGGCTAACCATTTTCGTGCCGTCATCAGTGTCAATCGTTAGAATAAAGGCCTTTCTTTCCTATACACCAAACAGTCTCGTTCCTTCAATTTTGCGACGAATTCCAACCTTCCGTATAATGCCTTGTTCTCCATCCACGAGTTGAGTGCTGCATTATCTCTTTGTGGGTTTAGTTCTCCTGGTTTGGACGGGATCCATTATATATGATATGATTCGGCACCTTGAACCACACAGAAGATGAACACAGAACTATGGCCTTGAGTTGCACAAAAAGGCGAGAAATAAAAAGATAAGAAGAACAGAAAAAAGCAAAAGAGACCACATATGCGAACGCCACGAGAAAAGGAGAAGAGCTACGACCAACGTGAGGCGTCGTCTCAGACGTTCGCATCAGGAACTATCTAAGTGCGCGCATACTAATATGTATCACGCACGCAAATGTAGCAAACGCCGTGAAACCTAGCTGGTACAACGGAGTGTTAAACTCGCTACTTAAGACTAATAGACTACCACCTATTTTTTGTGCCGGCGAACCCAGAATGCTCCAAGGCATTCAAGGACTCGCTTATTCCTAACCACAAGTTCAAGAAAGCCGGCCGAGAAATAGCTGAGAAATCACCATCCCCGGAAAAACCCAAATAAGAAGAAAACGAAAATGAAGAAGAAGACAACACCTCTTCCGAAAGTGACAAGGGCCCATGCATTCGTAACAGGGCGCAGAGCAAATCCAAGATTCCAAGCCCACCACCGAACAGTGCAAAACCTGTACACACCCAGACCAAAAAGAAAAATAAGAAGAAACACCGGTATATACATCACACCATGCAAAGGAAGGCACTGAGGTTTCTGGAAATTAATACCAATGGCTGGACGACTAAAATAACTCTTTACGGAAACGTATTCAGGGAAATTGATGCCGATGTCATTTTAATCTCAGAACACGGGATCGACACGCGTAATTCAGAAATGAAGATCTGGAATTGCCAAGTGTTGGTCACAAATTACTCACAGGAGCGGTACGAGGGTACCGTTATTACGATAAAGAAAGGGATAAAGTACAAGCAAATAAGAAATCTCGAAGAATCCTATCTCGCGATTGAGGTCGAACTCGACATAGGAAAGCTGGTAATTGCCGCCTGATACCAGCCGCCAAGGAGAGATGTTTTACCCATACACTCTCTCACTGGACTATTTGGCAGAAGAACTCTCACTATATTAATGGTGGATCTGAACGCCACATGTCAGGAGTCCAGCTACAGGGCCTACAACGGAATCGGAAGGGGCCTAGACATCATGCTGGGCAGAAATATTGTCCAGCGAATAGACCCGACTTCCAAACCTTTTTCAGAGGAGGGAGAGCCACAAAACCAGACATGTCTGGCTAATCGCCAGCTACCGTTTAATTATTACATGGAGCCAGTCCAGGTACCATATAGTGACCATATAGGGATCCTGCTTACCATCAACAGGAACCCTATACAAGTCCCAGCTGTAGTTAGAAACAAATACAGAAAAAGCAGACTGGGAATGGTACGCGCGCCTCATCGAGGCCTATCATTCGCCAAACTTGGATGAGGCAATTCTCGAGGAGATCGACAAGGCACTCGACGACCTTAACAACTATCTTATTAACGCAGACTATAGGACCATCTTAACCTACAGATGGACCGAATAGATGAAGGATTTATACCGTGAGCTGAAGATATTATACGAAATCAACGTCAGAAATGAAATAATTGACTCATTACAGCGAGAAAAGAGATCAAAGAAGAACTAAACCAGTTGATCCTTGAGCAACAGTGGAGACGATGGGATGATGCGATCGATAGTCTCGATCACGAGGCATCGCCCAAAGAATTTTGAAATAAAATCAAACGTCTCATAAGATCGACTGGGAAGAAGAAGATTGAAATACTAAAATAAGATGGAAAACCTAGAAACAGAAAAAAAATTGAAGAAATACTCCGAAGTTATTAGGGAAGAATCTTCAGTATAATTGAAGAGGAAAACAAAGATTATGATATAGAGTTTGAAAGCAACATCATAGACGAGCTCCGCGACCAATTACATACGATACACCCTAACCACCAGGTGGATAAACAGCGCGACGGAGACGCCTAGGTTACCGAAGAGGAACTATTCGGCGCTCTCCGTTCATTCTGTCAAAAATCCCCAGGAACAATGAGGTTTACAAAACATCGAGGGAATGAGAAGGATTTTTAACACCTGTCTGAACACAGGATACTTTCCAGATGTTTATAAAACGGCAAAAATTATTTTCTTGCCAAAGCACGGGAAGCACTCGAGGGTGAGAGAGAGAGAGAGAGCTACTGGCCAATTTCACTCCTGGAATTTGGCGGGAAGCTCTTCGAGAAGATCTTCAACTAAAGACTGGTGGCTCACCTGGAGAACTGCCTTTGCAACCCGTACCAGTTTGGAATTTGTAAAAAGCGAAGTACGGGGGAGGAGTTACGTGGACATTGTTTGTCGGGATGTATCAAAGGCGTTTGATAAAGTGTAGCAACGGGGAATGCAGTACAAGATCCTACGGCTGGGCCTAAGTGAAAACTTAGAAAGAACTATCTGTGAATACATTATAGAGGGAGCTGCGTATGTCAGTTTAGGGTGCACGGACGGACCGAAGCTTACGCTCACTGTGGGCCTCCTGCAGGAGGGGGTTCTGTCTCCCAATCTTCATTCGATTTACATCGCAGATGTCCAGGCTCCTGCGAACCCGACTTGCCTCAATATTCAATACGCCGATGATTTCAGCCAGATAATCAGTTGTCCTTGGAGGAATGTGCGTATGAAAGCTCGAATGACAACGGCAGAAATCGAAAGATTAAACATCTACGACTCCCAATGGAAAATAAGAACCAGCCAGGAGAAATTCAAGGCAGTCCCCATTGGCAGAAGAATACTTTATGATGTCAGGGTGGGGGATAGGCGCTATCCCTACACCACGGAGTGCAATTTACTCGGAATGAAAATTACTTCACCTAGGTAAAGGAAGCACGTCTCAGATCGAATTTTTAAAACCTCGGTGGCAGTCAGGACTCTATATATATGTTTAGAAATCTCCGTGAAAGTAACAAGAAGATCTACATTGTCATTGTAAGATCTACGCTACTCCACTCCGCTTTCGCTCTCTTGTGTCTTGAGGACACAAAAGAGGAAACTACAATGGTGCAGAACAATTGGGTCTACTCAATCACAGGTACACGCAGGCGAGATAGAAATCGCCAAGAAGAGCTGCACCGTGAGGTGGGGTTAAGTCTCATTAACGTTGTCATCGAAGAACGGACAAGGAATATGAGAAAGCTGGTTAATCGAGAATTGAATGAAGAAACCATTCAAATGATTAACCAGAAGAGAAGAGCTAGAAGTCGCGCCATATTTCCGAGTTCCGCTAAACCTATTGGGTAGTGGAGATAAAGTTTCGTTATACGCATGAAAAAGATTGTATTTTACCAAAACTATTGACAAAAAACGATCAAGAGAACAATACCCTGAACAATGGAAAATCACCAACTATGGACTACAAATTCACCGATGAAGACTCATCTAAACCGATCAAGACTTCAAGAAAGGAGAAACACACTACAAAATAAATAGAAACAAAGAAACTAAGCACAAAACCTGAATTAATTTATTACAATAACAGCAAATGCGTATTATATACCCAAGAACATTAATTTTATTAAAGATAAATGGCTTGAACGCCATAATAAATACCCTAACAAAAACACAAAGAAAACACTACAAAAAAATATTGAAACCGATAGGCCTGATCACCAGGCTTTAGCATCTCTTTGCAAATCTCCCACACTACTTTTTCTCTTCACCACTTGTCTATTTTCGTTTATCTACTCACACCCCCTTTTATCTCCTACACACTCAAACAAACTTATATCAATTCGCAATTACAGGCTTTAATCACTTTAAATGTCCTCTCCCATACGCGGTGGGGCAGTGAGTGTAGTAATGGCAAGACCATAAATATTAAGGATTTAAAGAAAGAACAGCTGCCCAATCCCAGCGGATTCTAGATGGCAGCACAAACAAATTGGGTCAAATTAATTATAAAAGAGGGAGAAGGCCATTATGAGATAAAAAAAAGGGAGGCTTTAAAAGATTCTTCTGTCAGAAGGAAACGAAGGTGAAGGATACTTAAAAAGGGCCAGGAAACAAGATGACTGACAGTGTCAAAATGAAAACATTCCAATAGAGGACGGGCGACCGATTGATCCCCACCACAAAAAAAAACAGGAGTCAGGTGTAATTCGAACACCAACCGAAACAAGATGGCCATGGCTGTCTCGTGTGGCCGATGCAAGCGCGGCAAAGGGTCACTTTTAGGGACCGCAGTTTCTTAAGGCTCGAGGGCCAAGAACGGAGAGAGTTTTTGACATATAACTTAAAGGATGATCACCCATCCCATTCGTCCTACCAGAGTAAATTTGGCCCTCAGAGTCATAATCAAATTGGACTCTGGATGCCAAATTTACTCTTCGGCTTCACTCTCAGCCCTTAAGCTACTGAAACTGATTCGCAACATGGGAGTTCGCCTGTCGTAGAATTTCTCATAGTCTGGTCCAATAATTATTCTAGTCCTTGATCTGGACACACCGCTTTTGTTTAAGTCGGTGGTATTGACCCTATGACTCAATCCTACGATCATATATATATATATATATATATATATATATATATATATATATATATATATATATATATATATATATATATATAATAGGTAGGCTTTAATTCCTACTGAACGTGCGAAAGCTGGTTAGAGGGGTGTTGTGCCGTAGCCAGGATTCTCACTATAAAAGTCCCACTTGTTACTTGGGGGAGGTTTGTGATTGTTGAATTCTAAGAGTGCAAAATACAGGTTGAATAAATTAGCCGAAGGAAGTCTTAATTAAAGTCTTGCCAAGGGTACGTCAAAAGGGAGGAGCCACAAATAAACACACGTACACAAATAAAATTTACTTTACACAAATATAATAATTAGCAATAGTTAACAGGCAAAATTAAGGATTAAATATTAAACAATGACGTTAAGCGTCTAGATTTATAATGAACCAATGGGAGTATCAATCACGGTTAATTAATTAGGTAATTTAAGAATAGAGAGACACTGGGTTTACAGATTACCATTAATTGATGGATTGGAGAGACGACTACTCGGATCCAGATGGGGTGGTTCGGGTGGCGTTAACACGAGTTCTCGGTGAGAGGGAGGACAAGACGACGGTTTCAGGGCTGCTGGCTGCAGTTCCGGTTAGTTCACTCCTAACTGGATGTGACACTAACAAATAGTAACTTCCAGTAACTATTTGGATGTTCCTTTTCTTACTCAAGTTACGTTGAGCAACAGAGGGTACTCTTCTAGTCACAGACTCTGCGGGGCGGGATTTACTTCCAGGAACAATTGTGAGACAGCGACCAGGTTGACTCAACGGCGCGTTGGTAGTCGATACGTTACGGCAACGACTCTCGTTCAACGTGAGGATTACGCAAGTAGATTTGGGACACTGCTGTAGAGAGATGGACGGCGATATTATTTATACCGAGGATTGTGGGAAATCGAGAGAGAGATTCCATTCACGACAATTTGCTTATCGCAGCGCCTTCTGGACAATCTCCATGCTATCATAAAGAATGCAAATAAGATTTAAGCTTCTTTGGGAGATAGGCGTTCTTTTCGTCCGACTTCCTGTCGCCAGTTGGGGAAAGGGGAGGGGGAGAGAGGGAGGAGACGAAGGTCAACTCAAACGACAAATTTATTTCGTTCCCACGATTGTCTGGCGGCATGTGAGTATGTACGTTCCATACACCAACATCGCCTTTCTAGGGGAGACTTTTTTACGATCCCGTAAAAAGTCTTTACTGTGAGAGTGGGGTGCTCTCCTTGCCCTATCATTGACTCTACATCTGTATGCTATACCGATGCCGTCTACGACATGCCCCCTGCATCAGAGGTTAACAAATGACCTTTTGCTTCTGAATCAACAGAGACATTCGGTAGGTTGCTGTCTTTGCCCCGCCCTTGGACCTCCGCATAGATCATCCCTCTAACCTGGGTGCTCTAAGGATCCTTGCCCTTCCACCGTCACCAAGCCCTAGTTGGCCTGCTCCAAATCCCACAATTCAGCATGTGGAGCTTGGACAAATTCTGTGTGGACCCGTTACTTTCTTAAGTGACTCTTCCTCGGGCACAGTACCTCACATACACGAAATTGTTACATGTACCCAAATGGTTACAAGACCGAGCTGTGGGTGCTGCAGCCATTCACTCAAGTTTTTAACTTTTGTCTTTGCCGCTGATGGATTCTACTTTTTACCGCTCAATTTTCGACCATTCTTTTAGCATTTAGAATGATCCCAATGTTTCCCTTTAAAGATTTTATCTTCTCCTACTTCAGAGTGTTTTAAAAGCTATTCGTTTAGTGCTTGCCATCACTTAGTTGCAGAAATTTTCAAAAAACTGGTCTAGAATGCATCCCATTATCGGATTCAATTTTGTTGGGTTTCCTGGCATGTAGGAGTCCTGGGCAATGAGATGTCTGATCAACTAGTCCATGCAGTCTATCATGAGGTCCCAGATAACTCTGCATTGCCTTTTCGAAATTTCTTTCCCTCTATAAGGGATTATTTTCGCTTGTGGTAGGACGAATGGGATGGGTGATCATCCTTTAAGTTATATGTCAAAAACTCTCTCCGTTCTTGGCCCTCGAGCCTTAAGAAACTGCGGTCCCTAAAAGTGACCTTTTGCCGCGCTTGCATCGGCCACACGAGACAGCCATGGCCATCTTGTTTCGGTTGGTGTTCGAATTACACCTGACTGCCGTTTTTTTGTGGTGAGGATCAATCGGTCGCCCATCCTCTATTGGAATGTTTTCATTTTGACACTGTCAGTCATCTTGTTTCCTGGCCCTTTTTAAGTATCCTTCACCTTCGTTTCCTTCTGACAGAAGAATCTTTTAAAGCCTCCCTTTTTTTTATCTCATAATGGCCTTCTCCCTCTTTTATAGTTAATTTGACCCAATTTGTTTGTGCTGCCATCTAGAATCCGCTGGGATTGGGCAGCTGTTCTTTCTTTAAATCCTTAATATTTTTGGTCTTGCCATTACTACACTCAACCTTCTTAATTTCCTGCTTCTAAATTTATCTGAATGCCCCCAACTGCCTCAAATGAAACTCCCCTCGAGACTCACAACACTTTCACACCCTCGCGACCCAAGAGCCACTCATCCAGTACATACAAATTGTCCCTTCAAAAAACTATCAAACAATACTTTCAACTCTTATTTATCTCAACTGAGTGCAACATCCACTCACTAACTACTGTAGACTTAAAAAAAATTCCTGACAGGACACACCCCCTAATACTATCCCAACACTTTCCTAACAATCCTTATGTAGATAGAGGGGAGTAGGAAAAGGGGCAAAGAAAAAATAATAGCGTAGGCGAGTTGCAAACAGCTTCCCGCGTCGCTGGACCACTGTTAGCCAGCGGCGAATCCACTCCGCCATCCTGAGTCTCAAAAAAGACTCATTCAAACGAAGCTTTTAAGCCTCTCGCCTGCACTTCTCGTACGCTATACTTATATTGAGATGCTAGCTCTTACGTCCTAGTTATCACTGTCATTCACTCCCACATGTAAAACAACTGCATCCTTTTAGCTCCATCCATTATCCTTTTTTAATTATCACTCAAATCCAGTGGTGGCTCGTGTATAGGCACTGCGGAACTGCAGCACCTACTATTTCCACTCAATATTATCGATAAAATTCAATATAATGAGTACTTTTTTCTTTAAATCTTTCTTTTTATAATCCTTAAGTTTAATTTCAGTAGCCATCCCCTAGTTTATGAAAAACAAAAATCCTTGTATAGAACTGTGCATTTTACAGTTCTAGCAATGCGGCATTTGCCTTTTGTGCTCGAGATTAGAAGCTGCACGCTAGGGAGAGAGAGCACTGTGGTTCACGCAATGCCAACTCTGGTATGCTGGTGTAAGGTATTCTTTTTGACTCTGCGTGTTGTGCTTAAAAACTTGTTTATATTTTTGAATGTGATAAAGTGTGGAATTTAACTATATTGGGAGGGGATGGGGCAATTTTTTAATTGATTAATAAATTGAGCTGCTGAAATTTTTTCTTGGAAAATAATCTAGATGATTATGTTAGTGAAATTACGAAACAGATAAAATTCCTCTTGACAATTCCCATGACTACATCAAAGGCCGAACGGTGCTTTTCAGCAATGAAAAGAATAAAAACTTTTCTAAGGAGCACTATGAATTCTAAAAGACTAAATGCACTTGCAGTGCTTTCAATGGAGAAAAAAATTTTCAGTAGTCATCCAGAGATAAAGGAGAAAATAATTAATCTTTTCGCGCACATTAAAACAAGAATGGATTTAGTTTTTAAATGAATGGATCAAGCTTAAACTGTAACAATTTAGGCTATTAGTAAGTAAAAAATATTGGATTTTGTTGTTTAGGATTTTATAAAGTTTATCTATAAATTTTCTTTTTATATGTTTATTTCCTTTTACACAATATTACAATAATGCTAAGAAAATTCTGATGCAGCACCCTCACTAATTTTAGCTATGAGCCGCCACTGTTCAGATCCGTGACCTGTGCAGCTGGCAAATGAACTCCAATTCTCCTTTTGTTCACAAAAAGGATCCCATCACAATACCTAGGCAGTGAATCACCCACCACAAGCACTTCATTTACTTCATATGTGCCTATAACCCCTATAGCAATGCCTCTGGGCATTCCTATAATAAAAACCTCCTGGGAAACTTAAGTATATATATATATACATCAATTATTATGTAAAATTTATGTCATGCAATCCTTTAACTTTGTCAATTTAATCGTTCAATTATTTTACTTAACTTTTGTAAATTAAACCACATTTTATGTACAACTTAATAATTAATTAATTTATTTTACTTGTCAATTCATTTAACGTACTACTGTTTCAAACATCATCTCTTAAAATTTCACACACAAACAAACAAACACACGCTTTCAGCTCGACCAAATAGCACACTATTCTCTCCCATTCGACTCTCGCCATTCTTTGTATAAAGGTCGGTAATCATTCCTTCTACAATTAGTCATTTACCTCCAAACAAATCGTACTTAGTTTAATTCCACTTTCTCTTACAATTTTTTTCCAAAAACAATGCGAGAGTAGGTCCTAATTATATTTACTTCTCATATTGCAACCCCTAATTCACAGTCCATCATAGTCACCATGTTATTTCACCATATTATTCCACCATATTATTTCACGTACTTCAATTTTCTTCGCATCTTGTTACTGTAAATCATATTTTACAATATTTTACATTGTATACCTAATCTACTTATCTCATTGTACATTCGTTAATTCTATGAATATATTTATATTTGTTTAATTGTTTTTTTTTAAACCTAGTTCATTATTTCAAAATTTATTTCGCTTTCGTCTTAGGTCTAAAAACTGTCAGGCGACAACTTCGATCAAACAAATCTATGGTTTTCGAAACGCTATTTAGGCTGATTTATTAACAGAAAATATATCACATGAATAACCATATACTATACCCCACCTTCTCATACGTCTCCTAGGACACTAAACCTATTATTAACCTTACAATCTCCAAAACTACCCTTGGGGCTAGTGTTGAGATCCTCCCTTAGTAACTAACTACTCCAGCATAGCTATTCTTTCTAAACATGCGTTCTTCTTTCCTAACTCTACTACATACTTTTGTAGCCCACATACAACACGAATCCCTACTTTTACCACTCCACATACAACATAAACACCTGAACGCTCATCCTCATTCATCCAACTTTCTCTCAACTCATTGCAAATGTAGTGATTTATTATTAACCTTCTTGGTATTATTCCAGAAATTATTTAGACAAATCTAAATGTTGACTTACCTTCATTTAAGCCTAAGTAACTTGTATCGCTTAAATGTGTACCATACAACACCTGCTCTCCTTAAAGGTAAAATGCCTATCTTGGATACCAATATCATCCTGTCATATCTAAAGTCTTCTTTGATGGGTGCATTCTGCGTCATGCCTTATTGCAATTTGTTTTGTTTCTATTTTTCCTCTTTCCAATCAATTAAAGCAAAATGTTGCATGGTCTTTATTTCACCTCCAAACCACATATTGAGCTCATTCACAATGGCGTCAAGCTCCGCAATATTGATATAATAGCATCAGTGGGCTTCCGAAGCCGCGCTTTACTATATAGTTCCCTCTATCACATTATAAACTGACCATGAACCACGAACGGGATCCTCCCGCTGCTCTCTCTCTCTCAACCAGTTTCTCCATCACACTCAGACTTCTCTCCGATCCAATCATCCCATGCGCTTCCCTCACTCTCTCTTGATGAATCTATAGGCAATGTTACCCCACCTGCAGATCGGGTAGTGCTCAGTGAATTGCCCACAAGGAGAAAATAGCTCTTTCCTCGTCATAGATTTCCCTTTAATAAGAGGAATTTCATTACCCGGACGAAAAAATAGTTTCCCTGCTACTCCACGGTGCAACGAGACCCAAAATCCTACCCCATCTAAGTTCTTTGGCACCTTCGTCTCCAATCCGTATTTCTATAAATGGGACACAACTACTTGCACTGACACTATATTTTCATTCACCAAGATATTGTCAATTTAATTATCTGTACCTAATCGTACACGATCATTTTAGGGCAGCACTTCCTTGAGTATCCGATCAAATAGTACAGCTCGCTCTTAAAGCACACCAGTTAAAAAGGCCATAATTTCTTAGAGTGGATTTGAAGGTATGCAAACTTCAAATTGAAAACCGATACAACTCTCTAAAAAACATTACAGTTCGAACTTTTCTTGTTTTGCTTTCATCAGTAGGATAACCCCTTTACCACTCCAGTTGTCATCGGCACACTGCATTAAACAACCCTTCCTTATCCAACTTAGGACTTTTTCATTGAACTGCTTACTGTTGCTTTCAACTTCTCATTTTCATAACAATGCATATGAAATAAGGTGGCATAGTCTTTCCAAAGCAAAGTCAGTCAAAGCCACACCATCAAACCTTGCAAAAAATTCAGGATCTTTGATGGCCAACAGGTTACTGGCCAACACAAAGGACTCATCCAAATTCCACAACTGAATCCTTTTATGACCAAACTACCAATCTTGTTAATAAATCCATCCCCACGATTAAGCCAATGCTAGGAAGAAGAGCCTGAGTTACAACACAATCCAACGAAACTGTTTGAATATCAATACTGTGAGATACTTCCGTACTACCCATGTAGGGTACATTAGTTCCATTAAATAAGTCTCGTCACGCAACTCATGAGCCACGCTTGGCGCCAAAATTGACCTAGAACATCCAATATCGACCAATGCTCTCACCATGCGACCAGCAATAATGACATCGATTATGGGAAGCCCTTCATTCGTGATTTGGAAGTGCTGCCAGCACACCAGCTCCTCCCATCCCATTTCCCTGTGTGCAATCCCTAGTAACCTGCCCTTCTCATCCACCGTTCCAACAAGTGAGTTCATGTTTGGGCCAATATCTAATCAAATGTGGCCCACCAGATTTAAAGTATTTGATCAGCCACTTATCTTCAACCTACTTGAACGTTAAAACAAGAGCAGCAATAGGTTTGTCAATTAGTTCAGCCATTAAAGATCTAGAACAACTGACTATTTCGTCCAATGGTAAACTCGCAAGATACGTCTGATGGCATTCCGATAATAAATACCTGCAACAGCAATTTCTCAGAAGCTTGGAATGAATCCAGCGAAAAGGCTTTGATTAACGTCGACTTGACTGACGCAACATTTTTCTTTTTCAACTCACTTAATTTGTTGTAAAAAGAGAAAACAGTCCCTCTAAAAACAAGAAAACAACACACTCCAACTGTTTTACAAAAATATAAAAAGGTAGCACTGAGTGGGAGCGAGGAGGAAATGCACAAATAAATGCTTTAGACCCTATCACGCAGTTCAATTTTCATTATTATTATTATTTGGAGCAGGCAGGATATAAAAGGGTGCATGGCCCTAAAGCACAAAAAATGGTAAGGTTAAAACAAAAGCAATAAAAAGGATTAAGTTTAAGGGAAAGCAAGGTGGCAGCTGCACAATCCTAATGGATTCTTAATGGCAGCACTGTTAAAACGGGGTCACCCGAAAAAAGTCAGAAGAGGCGTGGGAGACACTCAATAAAAATGGGGAAAATCAAAGGATTAGAAAAAACAATGCAACACACAGAGACGCACACTCAAATTACGGGCATACAACACGCATTCTAAACACAAGGGCCGCTGGGGCAATAAACAAATGGCATGCGCCAGCCGCAGGGAAAGGCACAGGATAAAAGATACAACAATAAACCTAAACACAAAAATGGAAAGAATTTATAAAAGGGATAAAACGCCACTTAGCGATAGAAATGTAAGGAGGGAGGACAACCGAATGGAGTCCTCTGAAAAAATAAAGTGAAGTCGAGCATGGAAGGCGACGCCAGAAAGGGTAGGGAAGCAAGAATTTCGAAGAGAAGCAAGGCGGTGACAAACTATTAAAATGTGAGCCACAGACAGCTCGCCACCGCAAAACCGACAACCAGGGGCAACTGGAGTCGCTGAGAGCTAGAGGACCAGGAACGGACAGAGCGTTTAATAAGGGACAGCTTAGAAGAGGGGAACGAATCTTATTCTCTCTGCCACAAACAAAAGACATACGCCCTGATTACGGGGTAGGAATCCTTAAAGGGCAGAGGGGATACATCCGGCACCTCGATGGCGGCCGAGGGGGCCAGCCGATCAGCCACCTCGTTACCTGGGACCCTAACAGAATGCCACCCTGTAACGGGAGGCATTTCTGACCAACCAGGAGCAAATCCGTAAAACCAAAAGGTGTGTGGACGTAAAAGAACGAACTGCCTCCAAAAAAGGCCGGGAATCGCTAAAAACAATAAAATCTGAAGAATTGAGGGATAAAATCAGATTAAAAGCCAAAAGAATGGCCGTCAACTCTGCGGTAAAAACGGATGCTACAGGAGGGAGGGCGGACCAAAGAGACTCTGTAGAGGAAACCGCGGCTGCCCCAACATCGAGGTCCGACATCGAGCCGTCAGTATAGATGGGACGCTGATGAGCATGAGAAAACGCATGTTCAAGAAACAGACACATTAATAGACGAGGGTTAGTAGACCCTTTCTCAAAATGCCAAAAGGCAGTACAGACCTCAGGAGGGCGGACGCCCCAACACGGAGCCGGCGGGAATGGGAAGGCCAACACCCCGGGAGGAGGGATGGTCCCCAACCCGGAGCCCCAGAGGCCAGAGTAGAGATGGCCACCGATCAAAAGATGCCGAAGAGGACAGGGCAAAAAGGCACTCATGGACTGGGGATGAAGGGTATTGCTGAACAAGAAACGGGGATCGTAGTCACACCTGCGGCCGGGAAAATCGCAAGAGAAGCACTCCACCCTCAACAAAGAGGCTATGGATAGGCAAGGTGCGAAAGGCACCACTACTAAGATGGGCCCCAAGCGAACGAACAGGATCAAGTATCTTCAAGGCTCAAGGAGACGCTGAAGAATACACCTGGCAACCGTAGTGCAGCCGGGATTGGACCAGTGCTGAATAAAGCGACCACAAGGTGCGCCTATCGCCACCCCAAGTGGTGTGGGATAAAACCCTAAGCAAATCCATAGCCTTCGAACAGGATGCCCTCAAGTGACGCAAATGGAGTACCCAAGTGAGCTTGCTATCAAGCGTTAAACCCAAGAACTTAAAAACGGGGGCAAATTCAATCGCCGTGCCATCCAAGAAGAGGGGAGGGCGACCAAGGACACCACGACCCAGATAAAAATGCATGGCATTCGTTTTGGTGACCGAAAAACGGAGACCCTTTGAGACAGCACGACCCGACACGGCATCAATTGCCAGTTGTAATCGATGGGCAGCAGAAGGCAAGCGGGGAGATGAACAAAACAGCGCCAAGTCATCCACGAAGAGGGAAGCCAAAACCCCCTCTGGAAGAGTGGACACCAGACTATTAATGGCAACGGCGAAACATGTCACACTCAAAACACACCCTTGGAGAACACCCTCCTCTTGAATCCGCAAGCCTGAGAAAGCATCCCCAATACGGACCTTAAAATTACGGGACGATATAAATTCTTGAATAAAACCGGTAAAAAGTCCCTCATACCCCAATAATATAACTGCCGTAAAACACCATATCTCCACGTGGTATCGTAGGCCTTCTGAATGTCGAAGAACACCGCTTACACACGATGCCTGGAGGAAAATGCCCGTAAAACGGAGTCTTTCAAATGAATGAGGTGGTCAAGAGTACTACGACCGCTGCAAAAACCGCACTGGAATGGAGAGAGGAGCGAGTTGGACTCCAAAAACAGGGTGAGGCGAACTTGGACCATCTTCTCGAACAACCTACTGAGGCAGCTTGTAAGAGCAATCAAGCGATAGTGACTGTGGTCCAAACTATCCCTACCGGGCTTGATCCCCTACGTGCCATGAGAATGGATAGATTTCTTTGACCCAAAGCAAGTTGTAGAGGTCAACCAAAAATAACTCCGAGTGGAAATGGAGACGACGAAGAAAGTCGCAGTGGATGCAATAATCACCGGAAGAGGTGGAGCCACAGTGAGACAAAGCATCCCGCAGTTCATAGACGGAAAAAGAGCATTATAAGAGCAGTATCTAAGGGGCGAGATTCTATGGCGACCTTATAATGGAGAAACCGTCGAAGATAGCTACTAGCGCTACTCAATGAAGCAAAATGGTCAGTCAGAGCTTCGCTGACCAACTGGCCATCGGACACGAGCGAGCCTCCGATGTCCAGAATGGGGATGGCATGACCAGCGTAGCGACCATGGATCTTATTGACCCACTTCCAAAACCGAGTCAGTGGCGTGAACGAAGAAATGGAAGATACGTACCGGTGCCAAGACTCACGGCGGGCACGACGGAGGGTCCTTTGGTGGATGGCACGAGCCCGGTTCCGATCGACCCTATTCAAGACGGTCAGGTTCCGCCTATAACGGGAATGGGACAACTGATTGGCAGAAATAGCCGACGCGCAATCCTTCGACCACCAGAGGACGGTGGAGCGCACTGCAACAGGGCACCTCCGCGGAACGACGCGCTCATCAGCCTCTAAAATATGAGATCACTGAATCTACTGTATCGAAGGAAACCCGTTGGCATCAATAAAGGAAGCTTCCCGGAACCCAACCCAATTTGCTCGCTGCAGATCTCGATGAGGGAGGCAAAGGCACGGGCCAGAAAGGGCGGCCGACAGGAGTATCGGGAACTGATCACTCCCGAACAGGTCATCCCGAATCGACCACCGGAAGTCGAGGAAACAGTCGGGCGAACATAAGGACAAGTCTACAGCGCTAAACGAATCCGTTTGAACATGGTAAGAAGTAAAGTCGTCGGAATTTAAAAGACAAAGGGAATCGGATAATTAGAGGGACTTAACCATTCCGCCCCGGGGATTACGGGCAGTATCAGCCCAAGATGGGTGTCGAGCATTAAAATCACCAAGTAATAAAAACGGAGTAGGTAACTGGCTTGTGAGCTCTAAAAGGTCAGACTGACTCAAACTAAAATCCTCGGGGATGTATACAGAACAAACTGTTAAAAGCTTGGGAGTTAAAACCGTCGCAGCAACAGCCTGCAAGGTAGTACGGGCGGGACGTGGCGCAGAGAATAGCGAAGAAGAAATTAAAAGCGAAGCACCACCATGGGACACGCCCCCGGCTGAGGGGGGGGGGAATTAAACACCCGGAAGTGCCGAGAAGGTACGAGCTCCAAGCTTATTTTATTGCAAACAGACCACCGAGGCCCGAATTGGGAAGAACCCCATGACAATTCCACTGTAGGATGACAGACATTACTGTCGACACCAACGTCGGGATTCTAGTGACGGATACCGTCGAAGGTTCTCGACTATTAGAAGGCCCAGAAAGGGAAAACGACAAATTGCGATGAGTCTTGGACGCACCCGGCACGGACTTGGCAGCGTGAACCTCCAACGTGGAGGGCTCGGCCCGGAGGGAAAGGGAGATCGAGCAGAGACGGATGAGAAATAAGATGCGAAGCAGATGGAACAGGAGGCGGAACATGGACAGAGGGTGAGAAGGGAACAGAGTGAGAGGGTAAGGAGGGGATTGGATCAGATGGAGAGGAAGGAGCAGGTTCAGAGGGTAAGGAGGGAACAGGTTCAGGAGGAAATGAAGGAACAGGGGTAGGAGGCAAAAGAGACGAAACTGGGGTAGGAGACATAGAAGACTGCACAGAGGTACGGGAAAAGGAAGAAGGGACCGGGGTAGGAGGCAAAGAAGACGGAACCGGGTAAACTTCCGCCTGGATAATAACATCAGTGATGCCAGCCGGGGAGGCCAGCGAAGACATTAAAACAGAGGACGCCTCAACAACCGCCGACTCAGGGGCCAAACCAGCCTCATCAGAGAAAACACGCTTGGACTCTAAACAGGGTGAGGAGGAACCCTTCCGTTTGTGCTGGGGCCAAGGAACGGGATGAACAGCAGGAGAAGATACATGGAGTAACTGCCGTATATCCTCCAGCATCTCAGCTCGGTCGGTCTCAAGGTCCGCGACAGAGGGAGGAACCTGAGAAGAGACCAATGACACAAAGGAGAGGGCGCAACGGAGCGAGGAGGAACCAAAGGCAGGGAAGAAGGAGCAACAGAGGAACCGCGAGAAGACAACGGAGTGGGACGACCGGGAGGAGGACGATGAGACGCCGCATCCCGGAGAACGTCAGAGAAGAGACGGCCAGAGGGAGCGAGCTGCGCCTGCACCATACGGCGGGCCTCACAGAAGTACAGCCTGAAGGAGTCCCGAAGAGCCAGGACCTCCTTCTCAAAAAGGAATACGGGACAAGAACGCGAAGCCGTGCTAAGGGAACCTCCACAATTGTCGCAACATTCATTATTCCCATAAGAGGAGCCATGATACGCCAACGCACAGGCCACACAGCGACGAGCCTGCCTACAATTGCTGCTCAAATGGCCAAACTGGTGGCAATTAAAACAACGTCCGTCTGGGGAGCTCGACATAACAGGCCACAGGGACACGAAAATAACCAGCACGTACAAACTGGGGCAGATCCTGACGCTCAAAGGTAACGATGACCGTACTCGTAGGAACCTTAGCGGGCCTAACAGACTTAGAAACCCTACACACTTCCGTAACCCTCTGGGTTTAAAGTTTATCTTTTAGTCTCAAAACATCATATTGCAATAATTCGCTGGAGCGAATCACTCCTTTAACAAAATTAAGGCGAGGGTGGGGCACAACTGAAACTGGGACCTCGGAAAAGGAGGACAAATCCCGCACGGTGCCACACTGCTCTCACGAAGATACTTCAACCACTAAATCGCCACTATCACGGGCCCACATACGGCGGGGCGCACTGCAACAGCACTCACTTCAAATCAAACACGTCCAATTTAGAAAGCAGAGAAACGGAACTGGAATTCAGCACCAGGAAACGATGGTAATCGAAATCATGATCTATATCTTCTGCGAAGGGATCTAACAAGCGCGGAAAAGAGGACTTATTGACAGGCGTAGTACGAGAACCACAGACTTCTGAGAGATAATTATTTTCTTATTACCCATATGAAGTAGAGTATAAAAAGGGGTGCGAACTCGCGCAGCGCAGTCACTGTCTACCGTCGCGACACCTACTCAGAGCGCGGCCCAACCAGGAGGGTAAGCCCGACGACTCCTAACCCAACCATCGTTTTAAAAATGGCTGGCCAGCCTCGAAAATTTAGCAGTTGGTAAAGCAAAGACCCCCAAGAGCGCCACGGCGGCTCAGGCACCCACCTACCAAAACAGGCAGGACCAGCTAAAGGGTTGCGCCCCCTGACGGACAGCTCTGATACACCGAGATCGACAAACAAACGCAGATGGAAGGATGATGCAGGCTGAAAGAGAATTGGTACAGAAGACGGAGTAGGGGTTAGTAGAAGGAGAAAAAGAATGCCAAGCTGGGGCTGGAAGGGGCGCTGAGTCCCGTCAGCACGGCGGCCAGGCGAGCAAATCGCCGTGCCCCTTACGAGGAAAAAGAATAAAAAGAATAAAAAGTGGGCACGGGGGCAATAAACAAATGACGCGCGTTTACTAATATTTACACATCTAGTTAATTAAAAGGTTGTATTTATAAGTTATAAAAAAAGAGAAAAAACAGATTGTATTAAGAATCAGAAGAGGGAATTGGTGCTAAATGAGGGTCCCTCAGTTAAGAAGAAGCACAGTCTATCGTCCCATGGGACACGTCAAATGAATGGGAAGCATTCCATACGTATGGCAGACAGGGGCTGGCAGTCGACAAAAAGATGATGTACTGATATGGCGGACGAACAGAGGGGGTATAGGGAGCGATGCGGGGCCTATCGCGACTCATTAAATGCCCATGTGTGAGGCTCGTGTGGCCGATTCGCAGGTGACAAAAGACCACCTCAGAACTCTAACGAGATTGATAACAGTTAGCCGACGGTAAAACCGAGGGATTAATTATTATTATTATTATTATTATTATTATTATTATTATTATTATTATTATTATTATTATTATTATTATTATTATTATTATTATTATTATAACTGGTGCCTGTATACTACGACAGACCAGTTAGCTAGTAATTCAACCGCTAAGGGCTATAGAGTACATTATCGGGTACTCTATAATGTACTAAGTACATTACATAGTGAGTGAAAGTGACACGTAGTCCGCAAATAAAATATGTACCAAACAGGCCACACCCAACGTAAAATGAGGCACATAGGCCAAACTAGACCTACATTTAAAAGGAAATGTATGGTACGAATACCACAATTATAGATGATGCGTGGTGGAGTCATGCATGTGTCAGAGGTCGGAGGAAATGCCTGTTGCTGTTAAAAATGAGAGAATTACCGAGACAGCAGCTTCATCGTCCCGAAGGACAGAGCGAATATTCAGAGGCTGACCGATTCCGCTACCGCCAAAGTGGGCCATCAGCTCATCCGCATACTCCGGGCACTCAACAAGGAGATATTCAACTGTGAGAGGGACAATGCATCCATCGCAGAAAGGAGGTTGTTCGCCGTCAAGCAAGAACTTATGAGTTAGGTGTGTGTGCCCAATGCGAAGCCTTGTGAGCAGGACCTCGTGCTGGCGGGTCCTACGACGCGAAATACCCCACACCGTCGCATTATCCTTGAACGTCCTGAGTTTATTGGGCCAGATAGTGTCCCAGGCCAAATTCCATCGTCTGCGCAGAAATGCATAGAGGTAAGGGTAATTATCCCTGCTCGGTAGAGGACGGGGTATAATCTCGTTAGGATCCACAATGAAGCCCTTAGCCGCATGATCAGCCAACTCGTACCCTGAATCCCTGCATAGCTTGGCACTCAACAGAAGGTAACGAATCGACGGCCATCACGCAAAAGGTCCAGCTAGCGATGGATCTGTCACTATGAGATGGACATAAAACTGGTCACATATACTGTTCAAGGCACTCTGGGAGTCGGAATCGACAACAAATCAGCGAGTAGTGTACCGTATCAGAAGGACAATGCAAAGAGGTTCGCCAGCAATTCCGCGGTATACATCGAGGCGGCTGCAGGTAGTTTCCGCGATATAGTTCTGTTTGGGAGAACCTCTTCAAAAGGTCTAGGCTTTTTGGTTCGCTGAGACTGGAGGTGAGGTACCACGTGAGTTTCGAGTCAAATGTCATTCCCAGGAATTTCGTTTCCGGAACGTACGGGATTTGGGTGGACCCATCCATCACCAGGGTTAGGCTGGGAAATGTGCCTCGAATACGTGTGAAGTGCATCGCTACAGTCCTCAATGGCGAAAAGGTGAAGCCGTGTGTATTTATTTGTAAACTTATAGCAATGCCTCTGGGCATTCCTATAATAAAAACCTCCTGAGAAACTTAAATATGTATATACATCCATTATTATGTAAAATTTATTATGCATTACTTCAACTTGTCAATTTAATCAATTAATTATTTTACTTTAGCTTTATTAATTTAATCATATAATTATTTTACTTTAACTGTTAATTTAATCATTTTACTTAACTTTATCTATTTAATCTTTCAAATTAAATTACTTTAACTTTTGTAAATCAAATCATTTATGTTAAACTTAATCATTAATTCATTCATTTATTTTCTTGTCAATTCAATTAACGTATACTGCTCCAAACAACATCTCTTAAATTTCACACACAAACAAACAAACAAACAAACGTTCCCAGCTCGACCAAATAAGCACGTGAACCTTTCCATTTGACTCGCCGGTCTCGTCCTCTAAAGGTCTGTAACCATTCTTTCTACAATTATTCAATTATCTCCAAATAAATCATACTGAGTTAATTCCACTCTCACATTTGCAAACGACAATACGAGAGTAAGTCCTAATTATTTTTACCTCTCCTTGCAGTCCCAATTTACAGTCCTTTATAGATACTTTAAAATACTCTAAATTACTACACTATATTACTTACAACTCAATATTATTTACTATATCAAAGATACTCTATTATACTCTATATTACTATATTATTATTTACTCTATCATTCACTCTATATTGTTTCACCATATTATTCGCCATATTTACTTAACCTACTTATCTCTATACATTCGTTGAATTTTATAAAAATATTTATATAATTGTCTTTCTTAAAGCCCAAGTCTTTATTCCAAAATTTACTTCGCTGTCGCATTAGGCCTAAAGCTAACGGCAGACATCTTCGATCAAACAAAATTTATGCGTATGGTTTTCAAAACGCTATCTAGGTTGATTTATTAACAGAAGATAAATCGCATTGATAACCATAGACTATACACTGAACTTCTTTGTTGATGGCTTTATCTTCCTCCTCTCAGCAGGAGGAAAGACTTTGGGAGCGAATGAATATGGCCAAGTCGTTGAAATACAACACACTCTCCACATACTGTAGTATTCAGGATGGGAGGCCATCGATCGCTAGGGCAAGGACGCTCCCTTGCGGGACGCCCTCATGCTGCGGAACTGGATCAGAATGTTTGTTGCCAAGTTTGATTTGCATAACCCTATCAAAAAAAACGTTTTACGAATTTTGGTAATGTCCCAAATATCTATTGTTAGATAGAACTTTAAAAATGAGGTACCTCCACGTTTTATCGTAAGCTTTTCCAAATCAAAAAACACAGCCACCACGAGAGGTTTCTCGACAAATCCTGTCTTGATGAACGTGTCGAACCTGGCTAACACATCTGTTGTGCTGCGACATCGTCGGAAACCATATTGATCGGGATGGAACACGCCTTGCTCTTCTAAATGTCACAAGAGTCTAGTGTTGATCATCCGTTCCATAAGTTTACACATACAACTCGTAAGAGCTATAGGGCGGTAATGCAGCGGATGTTTTCCCTCTTTACCAGGCCTCTGGAAAGGCAGCACAGTCGACATTCTCCAAACTGTCCTCCATCCATATGAGGTTATACACAGATAAAAGGAACACCAGTGATACTGGAGGAAGGTGGCGAAGCAGGACGTACGAAATCATATCCGCCTTAGGCGCCGTATCAGCACGCATCCTTAAAGCATTCTGCAATTCGGCCAGTGTAAGAAAAGTGTTGACATCTTCATCCTCTCCACCACAAAAAGATAAATCACTGATTCTGCTTCCTGTTTATTGCGCTGAAAGGGCGCCCAAGAACTCCAATTCGACACCTCGCTCAAAGCATGTGCAAAAGCGTTTCCAACCTCTAGCGGATCGGATTATACCGTTAGAAGCCTGCAACGTCGGAGTACGATGGGCTGTAGCGGTCTATACCCCTACAAATTTAAATATTTAATCCTAATTATGTATATGTATATAATTTCAAGAAGGGTTGGAAACCCTGACATAAATCGTGAGATTGCTACTCTCACTCTCCCAAACGAATGAACCTCATGGATTAATTTTAAGACGCTTGGGAGAGGGGGTTACCAATCTCACGATTTAAGTCATGGTTACCAACCCTTCTTAAAATATATATATATATATATATATATATATATATATATATATATATATATATATATTGTAGCGGTCTATACTTCTACAAAGGAAAAATATATTTCAAACTGTATATATATATATATATATATATATATATATATATATATATATATATATATATATATATATATATATATATATATATATATATATATATATGAATAACGTTACAGCCACGAGAAAATGAAACAACGGAGAACTGCGAGGCCTTTCGACTAATGGTCCTTTACTGAGCAGACTAAAAGACAGTGAAAAAGAGAAAGATATTTATACACCTGATTAATGAAAATATGGGATATAAAGATTAAAAGGGGTGGGATTAACAGGCGTATAAATATCTTTCTCTTTTTCACTGTCTTTTAGTCTGCTCAGTAAAGGACCATTAGTCGAAAGGCCTCGCAGTTCTCCGTTGTTTCATTTTCCTCGTGGCTGTAACGTTATTCATAAATTCCTCACGTTCCTTATTTCCGTGATTCAGTTATACATATATATATATAAATGTATATATATATATATATATATATATATATATATATATATATATATATATATATATATATATATATATATATATATATATATATATATATATATATATATATATATATATATATATATATATATATATATATATATGTATATATATGTATATATATATATATATATATATATATATATATATATATATATATATATATATATATATATATATATATATATATATATATATATATATATATATATAGTTATGATTAAATATTTAAATTTGTAGGGGTATAGACCGTTACATGGCCATACGCCTGCCACGTATCTTGGAGATCCGACGTCACACCTTCATCATCGGTGTCCTCTCGTTGAGGCTGGAGACGTATCGTTTCCACGAAGTTGCCTGAGATTTCTTCAAAAGGTAGTGAGCGCGATCTCTCGCGCAACTAATCGCAATCTTATCTTCTGTAAGTCGCGTACGGTAATATCGGCGTGCTGCTACCTTTTTCTCGTCCGGTACTGCTTGGAACTCTCGGTTCTACCAAGAAACAGACTGAGTGCGCTATATTCCGCAAAAGTTCTGGTATTTGGATACATTGAGGATACTCTATGGCGGGCTTCTTTAAAGGTCAGGTGTCTTTGACCTTAACAGCCAATATTTCTTTTTCAATTAGGTATTTCTGACAAGTATTTGCTGATGTACTATGAGGTTGGTTGCAATGAATACATTTCGGAGGCAGTTGACATGATCATCACCGCAGTGTTGACTGCAGCGGCCAGAGATGGCTTGATCACGTCTGTAGTTCTTGGTCACGTTTCCATATTGTTGGCATTTGTAGCAACGACGAGGAAGGGGCGCGTGCGGACGGACACGCTCAGAAAGACCTGCGCGGATCCGAATACGATGAAGTTGAGGTGGAGTGTCAAATGTTAAGACCAACGTTCAGGTCGGTTCAAGGTCACCAGATTGCGTGCGCTTCTTAATTCGGTGGACCTCAATCACACCGATGTATGATAGTCCGTCGGCAATATCCTCTTCAGAATATCGCCCTGAGATTGCAGGTGATAACCCCTTGGGGCTGGTTATAACGCTGGTGAATCGACACGTCTATCTGTTCCTGAACCAGTTGGGTCAGGCGCTGCAATTTACGGCCTTGGGTCTCAGATTTCACTTCAAAAGTGTTCGGTCGTCATTCCCAAAGATGCGACCGGGTTCCCTATCGAATCGCAGAGCTCTCTATTGACTTTAAATAAGTTGAGTTTGCTTATGTCAGCGTTGTTGGTAGACTTCAACGTATAAAATCGCGTAAAGTGCTCAGTTTCTCCCAACAGGTTGGTTGGGTAATTGCGTCGTCGATCTAATCTATTGCTTCTTTCGTTTTCCCTAACTATTTAAACCCTAGTTGGGGCCACAGATTTCTGTGTAGGGGCAATAACGGAGTCAATCCAAGATTTCTCCGCCGAAGCCTCTTCAGTATGGTTGAACCTTCCAGAAAGGGATTATTCTCTTCACTGATACAGTCTTCGGTTTCGTCACCAATTAGTCTGGCCCCTCCAGCATGATTGGATCTGCCGGGGGTAAAAGACCACCCGCTGGCACATTCTCCGACTTCATTGGGACACGCAAGCACCCACACCGCTTCAAGGTTGGGTACCTTGGGGGTGACAGAGGGATAAATGGAATGCAATTTCTTACTGATGCAGCCATTCCATCCTGACTGAATATAGTCCCTAATAAGAAGATAAAAGTCACAATAAGGTAGACTGCAACGAGTCGGTGTCTGGGTGGCCGCAATTCGAGCTACCTCATCGGCCAACTCATTATCCTGGACTTTGGCATGGCTAAGAACACAGCCGAACTCTAATTGGTATCTGGAAGAGTTCTTGACCAACCAGGAATGTATTTTGAAGACAAGGCGCTTCTCGAATGAATAAAACTGCATAAATCTCAGCGGTAAAAATGGAAGCTGCTCGCAGTAACGACTCAGAGACTATAGACCCCGAAAGCCCCGCACCATCGTCTGTTACAGTTCAATTTAACCCAGTGACAAAGTTTCCCTAGCTTGGACTCAGCCAAGGACAGGCAGCTCCTCGAGGTACCAAGTGTATCAGGTGTAAATTGATCACCCATTCACGAGTGGTGGAGTTGCAAAACCTTATACCCAGGCAAGATGTGCAAAGGGAAGACAGCGAACATGGTTTTAAAGAGACAGCTAAAAGGCTAAAGGTAGAGATGAGCCTCAGTAACTCATCTCAATTAGTCTGGAGTGTATAGCAATTCCAATGTAGGTAATGGCCTTCTGAATCTATTTTGAGGGATACCTGTAGCATTCCAGGAAATATAACTTTGAGGGCTGCTGGTCGCGGATAAGAGCTGCTGCCTTCGATGAGTTACTGGAAGAGGGCCAGCTCGATGCATCATTTCCTTCCTCTTGACTTGAAACCTTAGGCTGGCAGGGTACTCTCATCCTTTGGAGGGTCCCAACATTCCAAAAGGACGCATCCAGCTTCAGACTGGAGGGAAGAAACTGAAGCACCTTTGCCATTGCCCTTCTTATCTGGCGGCAGACTTTACAAGCCAGAAGGACCGTTTTAACACCACATTCCCGGGGTTTGACTCTTGGGAGTCTAGTGACTCATGGAGTTCTAGGCTTGTTAAACTTTTCGGTTTTGTACATATAAGGACGTAAGAAAAATAGTTTTCTTCTAGAAACCATGTTTTATTTTGTCAAAATTAAAAATTGTTATTACTTTTTTCAGTGAATTAAAGCCAAACTTTGAAGCCTTTCCTTATTCCCAATTACAACAATCCCACAATACCCTTAACAAAAGCAAGCCATCCAAAGCACACTAGGCATCAGCCTAGAAGAAATATCTCTTCCAAGTGACTCATGGATTGCCTGGTAAGTCTCTGAAATGGCCACCACCATAAACTAAACACATATAATACATAATAATGAACCCAAAATGGGTAGGCACATACAACATTCCAAGTCTCGCATAACCTATACAAAATCTGATAATATATAGAGCGCTGGATGTCTGAGAAAACCTGATCCGCATATTTTGAGGATCTCTAAGCCAGGGGCAACTTGGCTATGTAGTGGCAAAAGATAGGAAATGCACATAGAATATTAAAAAAAAAACCTGTGAACCAAACAACAAAAACCTTAGAACGATTTAGGAAAAGATAGCTTAAAGTAGGTTGGATTTGGCAAGTCGCACTAAACTCATTGCAGGTCATTGAAGGCATCCATGGATTATACAAGAGCAGGGTCACAGCCCAGTATCTAGGCACATTTCATGCATGAAAGCAATGAGATTTAGCTGCCTTCTGTGATGCACAACTAAAACCTATTGTCATTATTAGACTAATCACAAAAGAAATGCAATATGAATCCTAATTTTAACAAATTATAGTAAAACAAGTAATAAACTTACCAAATTTGATGACTCTGACAAGAAATCTCTCAAGATAATTTTGCCTTAAAAACTTATAAGATTAACTTCAACCAGAATTTTTAAATTACTATTAAAATTAGATTGTTCGTTAACAATTTAAAACCAAAAAATAGTGGAAATTACAATAAAGAGTACTAGTCTTACCAAATGCTTACAAAAAATAATAAATAGTTGAATGAAAGAGCTTTGTGATTATCAATCGGCTATCAGTTAGTTGTTTGTTATTTACAAATTTAAAACAGGATTTGTATAAAAAAGAAAGAATTAAAAAATATACTAAAAACATTAATTATTTTACACCATGCAAGAGGTTTCCAACTTACCGATGACACGAATGAAAATTAGAGAAGAAAAGTTAAAATTTCAGAGAACTCTACTCCCAATGATGACTTAAAAGAGAGGGGAAAAAAAGTTTTTTCAATAGGTTTAGCAAATAATTCTTTTACATGTGAGTGGTATTCTACTTAAAGATGACAGGGAAGAAGATTAGAGAAGATTAAAATAGCAAAACTCAATTCTCAATAATAATGACTTAAAAGAGAAAAAAAATGTTTCATCAATATTTAAGTTTAGCAGATAAAATATTAAATATTTCTGGTCCCAGGTCCAGCTGGAATCGAAGAACCTCTAAATACTGATATAAACTAAGTATAGTGTTTATTCATCAGTGTATAATAAAGCTCACATTAATCACCTGAGACCAAGGATGCAAATTACATGCATGAAAATGAAATAATGGACAGACAAGGCAAAGAATTTGGCATAGAGATAAAACAGCATTAATCCAATGTCCCTCATTGTAACAAAGTGCTTAATTTACGTAATGTCCTTTTCTAATCTTAAGATTAACTGGGACAGTGCTCAAGTGCTCATCTAGTAAAGTAATTGTGTCTCCAGAAACATCCTTAAAGCTGCTTGCATAACATCCATTCCTAATTTTACTATGAATCCTGGTTTGTTTTTCAATGACCCTTTTATTAAATTTATTAAATCCCCAAATAGCAAAACTATAATGAAGTATGTCTCTGCCACTTCTTTCTCCACTATATAAGTTTTTGCCTTCTATCTTATATTCATTCTCTGAATAAGTCCTGTCTAATAAGGCGAAAGTGCTTGGAATCATATTTTCATTTCCCTGCAGTTAATTTGCATGTGTATAAATTTTGCATACAAATTCTGTCCAGTCAATTAAAATAGGAAAGAACATTGCCAGAATAAACTTGTGACTGAGCGATCTTATGCGAAAATTGGTGCTCTCTGTCCAATATTAGATTCTCACCTTGGTAAATTGTTGGAACAGTGATTTATCTTTGTTCATATTCACTCAACTATTTTACTGCTTTGTAAAAAAAAAAAAATGAAAAAAATACAAGTTGAGCTCCAAAGAAACTAAAGTTTATTTCACTGCTATAATTCCTCACTATGAGTAGATTTAATAGCATCCTTCGACATTCCAGGATCCTTGACTTTCAGTGAAGGGATAAAAATGGCTGATCCAAAATTGATAAATATGAGCCCATGCACTAACGTAGAATTTACATCATTAAATGCCAGAACAGATAAACAAGATACTGTTACACGACTAAAGGCATCGGCAAATGGGAAGGAAGCAAGATGACGCACCTATAAAAAAGTCAAAATAACAAATTAATTTATCAATGGATACAAATTTGTATAAAATTGCACCCTACTTTTAACACCGAAGAAAATGGTGAAATATGTAAATATCGTACCTTAGAAGAAATGAGATTCAGGAAGAGACCTAGAAATCCAGAAAGGAGACAACCTGCATAGAAGTCAGAACGGGACACATGAGGAAATTTGAGAACTTCAAATGCCTCCTCCAGGTACAAAGATGCAGGTGCTAATAGTACAACACTAAAAGATACAAAAATATATTGTTATTTAAATTATAAGAACAAAACATTGCATTACATAGCTATCCCTAAACTCGGGTTGCGGTGGCCAAACTAAGCTAGTTACCAAATAGAGAGCTTTTTATAGTACACTCATTTTGTAGCCAACAAACTGGAATAACACCAAAAAGGTTTAAAAAAATATCATATCATTCCATTAACTAATAGCATTTATAAAATATATAAAAATAAGATGCCGAATCCCTCAGGCACCTGAGCATATAGTTCAAGTGGGCGAGCAAGAAAAAGGGCCTCAGCAACCGTGCCACGACGCGGCGGGATTTACCCGCATTGAAGTCGGCTGACGGTGGAATGTACGCGGAAATAACAGTATACCTCATACCCAGGTGTAGCTGCACAGCTAGTGCGTGAAAGGAGGTGTCTAAGGCGAAGAGACCAACGGAGACATCATGCCTGGTGTAAATGGTGCATCCTCCTGCCCGGTCCCCATCCCGTGGTGGTGGGATAGCAAAATCATTATACCCCGGGAGGGTGGACAGGGGGCACGCGCCCAGCATGGTCTCCTGCAAAAAAAGATAGCAAAGGAAAAACGGGAGGAGACGAGCCTCCCCAGCTCCTCCCAGTTGGCGCGGAGTCCGCGGCAATTCCATTGAAGGAATATGCCCTCCAAGTCGACCTCGGAGATGCGGGGGGACCTCTTCGAAGAGAAGACCCTCACAGGAATGGCCGTACGCTTCTCGGTGGCAGAACTTCGGGAGCTCTTGGCCAGACAATGTGCTGAAGGCGTTTTCGCATTCGAGGACTTATCGGGCGGAGGTTGGGCTCCCATGGGAGTCTTTTCCTCCCTCTGCCTGGAAACCTTAGGCAGGCGGGGCAGCTTCGGAGACGGAGGTCCACCGCCATCGAGTCACCCAGCTTAGCACTCGGTGTGGGCGTAGGAGCCGAAACTCCTTTCGTGCTGTCTTCCTTTCGGGAGGCAGCTTTGGAAACCCTGGAAGATGGCCTCACGACCAGATTCAGGCGTATTGCCTCCTGCGAGTCTAACGAATCGGTGGATGCGCGCGGCCGTTTTGCCTTAGGGGGAATGATCACGCTGGGGGAAGGAGAGGGACCCCTGGTTTTAGCCAGGGCTGGGTGTGAACCTTTTATGCCACCATCTCTACCAGGGAAGCGCACGGGGTGGGTAGAACACGCAGGAGGGTTCCGAATGGGCGCGGAAACGACCGCGCACGTAGGCGTAGAGGCGCCAGGAGCAGAGGGTGTCTTTCTTAACCTTAAGGGATACGACGTCCCAGGCAGCGCCGGGCGCGCCAGGACCAAGTCATTAGCCTCGCGAAATGAAAGTCGATCCTGGGCCTGAATGGCCAGGATTTTCTTCCTAAGGAGATACGCACCACATTTCTTCGAGAAGCGGGGTGCGGCTCTCTGCAATTGACACACTTATCCACACATGATTTGGACTTATCGAGTACGGCCTTGGAGCAACTTACACAGACTTCGGGTAACCTCGACCTAATGCGTCTGCAGGAGCGATTAGTATGGCCGAGGCGGTAGCAGTAGTATCACCTCCGCGGCATTGGCACGAATGCCTTCACGCGGTAGCGATACCAACCGGCACGAACCAACTCAGAGAGCAAGCCACAGTCGAACGTGACGAAGAGAGTAGAGTGGGTCTCGATGACCCTCCCTGTTTTCCCATCACACGTTCGACCTTGACTGCTTCATGGTCGGCCAGCTCTAAGTGGTTATGTATGGAGTAGTCCACGAGTTCCCTCGCATAAGCTACCACTTTCACGAAGTTCATGGCAGAGTACAGCGTCACACTGACCGGCGTGCCATCTATTGTCCGCAGGGCACTAATCATGACCGCCTTGGAGGGATTCGATGCATTCGCCAGAAGGCTCCCATCCGAGAAATGGGTCACCTTCGGCTATCTACTTATCAGGCTAGCTAGAGCTCTCCTCTGATGAATCATGTTGCCCTTAGCCAACATGCTGCCATCAGTGGAGCGAATAACGAGGAAGCGTTTGTAGCCAGCAGGCTCGAAAATGCCAGGTAACCAATATGAGGGGCCCCGGGGTTGGATGTGCCGATTTTGGTTTCGTCTCATATCGAAACTGCAGCAGCCCCGTCCGTCCCCCGTGGCTCCTGCGGAGGGAGAGGAGCCCCGGGTCTTTTTCTGTTTCTTTTCATTTTAGGAGAGGAGAGCGGGAAATGAACCTGCTTCTCCCATCCGCCAGCAGGAGCCCCTAGGCCAGATGGGCCGGCCTCAGCAAGATCGTTCTCTGAAATGGAGAAGGTCCTGGTAGTCACAGGGGCACCAGCCGGGGAAGGACATCCCTCCTCTCCTTTTAAGGCCTCAGGCGCCCGCGCCGTCTGAGAGGCTTTCACAGGGGTGGACTCGGGTTCTGTGCTTGGCACCGAGCCCGTTTGACCCCATGAAAGATCCTACCCTCTGGGGGTGGGTCGCCTCAGGGACCATGTCCATCTCAGGAGGGAGACGGGGGCTCCATGCGGTCATCCCACCGACCCGCAAGACATCACGTGTCATCTTTGAGGTATCTTTTGCCCTATTCTGAGCCGGCGAACCGCCATTCGTCATGAAAGAGATAGGGGGGGGGGGGAGGGGGCACATATAGTGATCCCCTGTAAGCTCGATATGCACGCCAGCAGGACTCTGTAGGGCACGGTCCGATGGGTTCAGTAATTCCAAACACTCCTAAGGGAGTTGGCCCTTTCGAGCCGTCAATTATGGGCCGCTGGCGTGCTTTCTTGACTGTCCCCTGGGAAAGTAAAGGAAGGACTGCTGCTGTAAATAGGGAGTCGCCCAAGGGCAGCTCCAGAGAAGGGGGAGAGGGGGGAGTCCCCTGCACCCGTAGGCATGGGAGAGAGGAGTATGCCTCCTCTCCGGTCGAAGAGGTTTGGAGGGTCCTATGCGAAAGCACGGGAAAGGGAAGCTCCATTTTTTCGGTGGAGCTACCCCAAGATTGTAGATGGGAAGGTAAGGGGTGGGTGGGGGTAATAGACTCATCAGTGGGCATTGTGACCCTATTTTTATCATGAGACGCTTACGCTAATCACCCCCACGCAGTAGCCCGCTTTGCAATGGGTGAACACAGGGCCTGCGCCAGACTTCCCGCCTAGTGGCCTGGATGCTCCAGCTTAGGCTCGGTGTAGAATTGATAGACAGTGAGAGGAGAAAGAAAGTCGATGTGAGGAAGGTGAGGGTGGAGGTGAAGCAGGTTGTTAAAAACCTACCATCCCAAACCGTTCAGGGGTGAGGGGAGCATTGTCCTCTTTCCCCTAGCCCCAATCCAGGATGGCTGGGTGAGAGAAAGCTGGTTGGTGTCTACCATGTGAAATTAGAGGCCGACCGGAGAAAGTTGTGGGAGTGGGAGGGAAAGTGAGGAAGCAGGGTAAGAAGACAGGGTGTCAGAAAGAAAGAGAAGAGGCTAAGCTGGGGCTGGACGGGGCGCTGAGTCCCGCCAGCACGGCGGCCAGGAAAGCAAATCGCCGTGCGCCTTATGTGGAACAGTCATCATATGACACTGTAACCATACCCTAGGAATAATAATAATAAAAAAAAAGTTTCTCAGGGACAGTAAAGCTTTGCCTCATCTCAAAAAATGGAATAACTTTAAGAAAACTTTCATTGTAGTAATTGATTATCATCATAACCTAAAAATTATTCATCAATAGCATTATAAATTTCAAGTATGCATGAAACAAATTAATAACATTAAGATTAAAATATTTTTTTTATTTTGAGCTTCATAAGATGAATATTTGGATATGGTTTATATTAATACATAGGATCTACATGCATTAACCTTACCTGAAAATATAAGAAAAATAGAGATGATTAACATCATTATATCTTGCATCAGCTATTTTCTGGTGTAAATTATGAACTACAAAACAAGCAAGGTATACAAACATCCACAAATAGGGCGAATCTGAAATCTGTAGAAACATCAAATTATTTTTGGAAAAAGTTATGATTCAAAATTGAATATAATAATGGTTTTAATCCTTTTCTTTACATGTAAGAGGGGGATAACTGCCAATTGATGCATATATATCCTACCTAGTGTCAAGCTATCACTATAAAGGGGTGGGAAAGGAGAGAAAAGAGAACAAACAAGAAAAAACAAAAAGACATTAACAAAAATACAAAGAAATCAAACAGAGGACAAAAGTATACTCAGTCGTAGGAGGGAGGGTTGCCTCCGCCAATCAGCAGAGCACACAATAACAGCAAGTCAAATAAAAAGGAGACCAGCCGCCTCCAAAAAGGTAAATGGTTCACTGTCAGGAAAGCATGAATCCGTCCCGAGTACAAGGAAGAAGCGGTAGTGACTGGCTCTTCTTAGTAAGACCTCCCATGCTGGGATACTCAAAAAGAATGTGCTGAACAGTCTGGTATCCTCCGGGATACCACCTGTTTGAAGAGTAAATTGAGATCTCGGAGTTTACTAGCCTTATTTTATATAGGAAACCATCTGGCAACTGCCACCAAAGGAATGAGTCGTCATATTAATAAAAAAATAGCCATCATTTGGCTATATTAAAAATAGGCGACAAAAGGGTAAAATACAAACAAAAATACACAAAGTAAAATACAAAAATGTAACATGCACGAAGATCACTCATAAAAGGACATTCAACATAAGAATGTGCAAAACAATCTGGGAAACCACACACTCATTGCAGTAAGGTGCAGTACAGCACTCTATCAAATGGCAGTGCATCCAAGTGTGCCCAATTCAAAGATGATTGAAAGCAACCTGAAGCCAGTGTGGCATTGGGGGGATAGGTCCAAAGGAACAATCATAGTGTGATGGATGCAACTTTAAGTTCCCCACAGCAGTCCCCTAGTCGGAACAGAGCATCTAATGTGAAGTAAAACTTAAGGAAGCCGCACTGTGTATAAGACAGGCGGCGGCCTCCACTGTCTAACATTTACCTATTTATTCATATACTTGCAAACACAGGAGGTTATAGAAATTGGACAGAAACCAAGTGGGGCGGAGCTATCCCTCTCTATTTGCGAAAAGCAAGCACAGTAGCCATTTGCCAGGAATCGGGGAGGATATCCTCCATACAGATCCTGCTGAAGAAATCTAGCAGAAATGCCATGCCTCACTGACCTAGGTATTTAAACATAGCATACATGATATCGTCCATTCGCGCATGAAGTGAGAGCGTAACGCAACTCACTTAAAGTAAACCTGTCTTTGAAGGGTTCTCTACTTCTTGGGGTAGGGTCCATTCAGTGGCCTTCAGCGATATTACAAAGTGCATGACCTGATGAAGGAGCAGCATCCCACTAGAGAATACTAAGAAAGTGGTCGGGATGGACTCCGCCACCGACGTGGGTCTGAGATTGAGTTCCCATTCTCCTGGAGAATTAGATGGAGATTGCTCGGAACCTCGCACTAACACGACAAAATTCATGGAGGGTGAAATCGTTCAGGCAGCCCTTATAATGCAAGTAGTCATGTCGCTTCTGTCTGAGGGAAGCGGAGGATGTGCTAAAACGACTGGACATTCTAGAAATAGTAGTTAGGCCCACGGCGATGAGGTTGGCGAATTAGAACTCAATGGCATCATCCAACGACCTAAACTCGACCACCTTCAAGGGGTTTGCCTCTTGTGAGTCTAATGAATTGGTGGAGGCGCGCCGCCACTTCGCCTTATGGGAATAGGTCATGTCGAGAGAGAGCCCTGGTTCTAGTCGAGGCTGGGTGTTAACCCTTTGTGCTACCAACTCTACCAGGGCAGCACAGAAGGATTCCAAATAGGCGCGGAAGCAACTGTGCTTATGGGCCTGGAAGTGCCAGAAACAGAGGGTGCCTTTTTTTAAAAAAGAGGCATAAGACAACCCAGGCGACACTGGGCGGGCCATGACCAAGTCCTTAGCCCCGCGAAAAGACAGTCTGTTGCAGCCTGAATGGCTGGTACCTCCTTCTCGAAGAGAAGGGTGCTACAATGCTTCAAGAAACAGGGAGTGATTCATAGCAATTTACAAACTTGGCATTTCATATTACAGATTTTTCATACAATGCATACAAGCAGTTAGCGCAGATTTCAGGTTGACCCAGCTTGGCATGTTTGCAGCTTCTATTTGTATGGTGAAAGCGGTGGCAATGATAACACCTGCGCAGCAGAAGCACGAATGACTTCAAGATGTAGCGATACCAGCTGGTAGGCACCGACTCACGGAGCCTTTCATGAATGAAAGTAACGAATAGTGTAGCGGTGGGTCTCTAGACCCAAACCACACCTGTTTTCTCATCACGCTACTTCGGTCGCCCAGCTCTTTTGTGATATCTTCGAAGGACTAGTCCACGAGTTTACTCGCATAAACCACCCCCTTTCTAAAATTCATGGTAGATTACTGTGTTACCTACACAGGCGCACCATCGAGTGTTTGGAGAGCACCCACCATGGTTGCCTGAGCAGAGTCAGCCACATTAACCAGAAGGGTCCTGTTCGATAAAAGGATACCTTCCGTTGTCTACCTAAACCCCTAGATACGAGGGGCGGTCAATAAGTTTTGCAATTCGGATATAAGGAAACGAGATATGAGGAAAAGGGTTTTATTATTTTTTAATATAACTACCCTCGACTTCAATGCACTTGCGCCACTTGTCCCTTAGGCTTCGAATTCCCGACAACCAGAAATTTCTCGACTGCTGTTCAATCCACTCTTGGACGGCGAGCTGGACATCTTTATCGTCCCCAAAACGGCGTCCACGCAGTGCAGCCTTGAGCTGGCGCAATAAAAAGTAGTCGCTAGGGGCCAGATCTGAACTGTAGGGGGGATGGTTGAGCTCCTCGAATCCGCACTCGCGCAGGGTAGCTTGTGCAACTCTGGCCTTGTGGACTTTGACGACGTTGAAGTCGATCATGGGGCGTGAGGTTTCTAGGGACCTAACGGGCAGAGACCTTGGTCATGGCCAAATTGTCGTGGATGATGTTGATAACACTTCCATGTGATATTCCAAGTTCTCGCTCGATTTCTTCGACCTTCACCCGTCGATTTTCGAGGATCCTCCTCTCCACACGGGCCACATTGTCCTCGTTGGTCACGTCTGACGGGCGTCCTGGACGGAGGTCATCTTCAAGGGACTCACGACCATGGTGGAACTCCCTATTCCAGCGAGCAATGGTTGCATAGGAAGGGGCGGTGTCGGTGTACACTGCAACCATGCGTTCATGCATCTCTTTTGCATTCTTGCCTTCCTTCGTCAAAAATTTGATCCCTGCGCGGTGCTCAACCTTCTCCAATGTTGAAAAAATTGTGACTGACGATCTGCGATCAGCTACTGCTTCTTAAATAGACGAGACAGGAGCGTGCGGCTGCAGGTCCTGACTTGTCATAACTTGTCCTAACACCCCCACAAACAGCCATCCCCCTTCCTCTGTTTTGCCCTACCGATTCGCAAAACTTATTGACCGCCCCTCGTATGCCTGGCACTGATGGAGCATGTGTTCTTTGGAAACATGCTCTCATCCTGCTTAATACCTCTCTCAGCCCATCAGGCTTAAAGCCCTCACAGTGATTAGGGACCTCATGATATATACCGCCACTTAGCTAAGTTCTGATAAGAGGATTAAAGTTGGCTGAGCAGCCAGAACTTGTATGGACAGAAGAGCAAGTTTCTAAGAGGGTAGGCGGGTCTACTAACGAGTAGGGTGGATGATCACCTATTATTATCATACTCTGGTGCTAAGTGATCCCAGGATAGCGTGCAGTCCACCCAGGCACCATGTCTAGTGAATCAAACTCTTTCCAACTGAGAACAGTTCCTCCAGGTACAAAGTACGGGTATACTAAGTTGGGGCGCTGTCATTTCAGCATGACAGCCAGAGAAACATCACTTTGCCTCTTACGGGTGGAGGGGCGTCCCCCACACCCCCGCCAAGGTGTTGGGTATCCCACCCACAGACTCATAGGACCAAAGAACTGTCATGCGTACGTCACTGGGGCCCCAATGCAGTCAGAACAGACCAGCCTCAGCCAGATCCTTTTCTGAAATAGAGAAGATCTTGGCTGGCAAAGGGGCAGCACCAGCCAGGAGGAGGTCCCTCCTAACCTTATGAGTCATCAGAGGCCCATTCCGCCTCAGGAGGACCATGCACAGGGCAGACTAAGATTTTATGTCTGGCACTGAGCCCAGGAAGACCCGACTATTAGGTCGGGTCACTGGACCGGCATGAAGACCTCAAATGGAAAGAACAGGGGAAGTGGACATGCCAGATCCCATCAAATTCAGGGACCAGGAAACAATGGCACTTCTTACCCTTCTAAGGGTGTTGAGTCAATTCACCTGCATTCATCGGGGTAAGATGGAAAGCGAGGCAGCTAGCTCTGGTTCGCCCTAGTTTTGGGGGGACCAATGAGAAAGGGAAGGGGAACTCACCAGAAGAGGGGAGTCGCTTGGAGGCAACTCTCCAAAAGGAAGTACAGGAAAAACATCCCAAATCCATGGCTATTGGAGAGGGAAAAGCACCCTCTCTGCTTGAAGAAACTTGTTGGGGACCCTGATAAACTAAACATCACTATATCACATAAAAATGTAGCCCCAGATAAAAGTAGACAAAAACCTCCCATTGTTGAAACAAATGATGCAGTTAATCTCAAAGGTAAAAATAAACCCCCCCTAAATTCTGAACCTGAAAAAAATAAAAGAAACGGCAAAACTAATAATCCAAACCTAATCAAATCAAATAAAAGACCCGTTTGTAGTGCACCTAAACCTATAAATAAAAAAGCCCAAGTAAAATGGATAATAAAACAAACAAGATAAAAATTTTGCAATGGAATTGCCAGAGCTTATTTTCTCATCTATCGGAATTCAAAGTTTACTTATATGCTAACAAACCCCACTTGTGTTATATATGCGAAACACGATTGGGCATCAAATCAAATGTTAATTTTATTAACTATGCAATTTTTAGAAGAGACAGAGATAGAAGGGGTGGAGGTATAATGATCTTTATTCGCAAAGACATTAACTATAAAATAATAAATCTAAATGACTATATTAACAAAGCCCTTGAAGCTCAGGCTATCAGAATTTATCTAAAAAATAATAATGCTGTAGATATACTCAATTTATATAATCCCCATGCAAACAATTCTATTGAACAAGAACTAGATGATGACTAGTTGATGATTTTTCTCTGGTAAGAAATCTTTGTGTGTTGACTGGAACAGGAGCTGCCAAGTGTAGGCCATGAATGGTCTTTTGCAGTCTCCTTCTTTTCTTATGTTCTTATGAAACAGTACAGAAGGGTGAGGGCACCTACTTTTAAAGAGGTTGAGCTGCCTGAGAGCAGCTTCAAAGATAGCAAAGGGAAAAACAGTTTGCCAAACAATGATGGATGAAGAGGAGCCCCTCCACCAGTCAGAATGGTACTGCCACTCTTTTCAAATTATCAAAGCTTGACAACACACTAAAGATATGAAATTTATGACTTATAAAAAGTAACAAAAAGGTGGTTGGCTATATCCCTCCTCCAGCCACGCCCACCTATCCAATCATGTTTTTTTTTACTTTTCAGGTTTTAACCCTGGGTGTGTTAAAATGTGGTGTCTGCACCTGCACAGTGACACACACAGACCAGAAGTTGCCTAGTGGACAATCTCCAAAGATCCCAGCTCCTAACTGAGCAGCCAGATAAGAAGAGCAACAGGGCAGAGGGATGTGCAGATCCTCTGGAAAGAGGGTGTAACAGTCTACACATGGTACCCCCCTCCTTACAGGCACTTGGACCGGGGGACATTGGACATCCTCTAGGTTGTTGTAGCAGAGGTGGTAACCCAAGCTACACTATCTACCTTTCCTGCAGATACACAAAGGGTTGAGAGGATAGTCATAGGGAGAAAAAAAAGAGGTGCTGAGAGGGACCAGAAGGAAGCATCCCAACCTCCCAAAGCCCTGAGAAATGATTCAAGTTAACCCAGTGATCAGGGCCTTCCCTACTTGCAGTCAAGCTTACTCACAGGTGCTAAATGTAACAAGTTACACACAATGCCCCTCCACCCCCGCCCGATATCCTGCAGGGTGGCTTTTGTGAGTTGAGTTTGTGAGTGGCATCTTAGCTTGCTGAACGAAATAGTCATCTTCTCTGAGTTACTGTACATGTTGTTTTTTTCTGTTTGAAAGATCAGATGTTCTCTCACTGATTTTTGCCAAATGTTGAGTGCAAGTTTTTGCCTGTTTAGTGAAGTTGACTTTGCATTGGTGTAAGACTTTTGCATGCCTTGTTCTTCATTATAAAAGTTGGCAACTCTCCTGATAATTTTCCACAATTTCTTGTCAATTTTGTGGTTTAGACTGTGCATGAAAAGATAATGACAATGATGATTTTCTCTACAAGTCCATCAGTTAATGTGCACGCACTCGTCCCGAGTACCAGGGACAGGCGGTAGCGACAGCGCCCATCCCGGTATTGGAACAGGCATCGTGCGCGAAGATCATCCGGACTGGGACATTTGACAAGAATATGCCGAACAGTCTGTGGTAGACGCAGTCGTCACAATAGGGCACAGCGAGCGCTCCATCAAATAGCGATGCGTCACACGAGTGTGCCCGATTCGGAGACGACAGAAAGCGACCTGAAGCCGTCAGGGCATTGGGGGATAGATCCATGGGAACAGTCGCGACACAATGCAACGCAACTTTAGGTTCCCCTGGACCGTCTCCAATCTTCTTTGCCAAGCAGTCCGAAGAGCTGCCCGTATTCGTGTCATGTAGTCTGTGGGTGGAAGAGCGAAACGCTGGTTCGGTTGCCCGATCCGCGCGGATTCGTTGACGCCCTCATCGGCGCGCTTATTCCCCGCAATTCCTACATGTCCAGGAACCCAGCAGAAGATAATCTCGACATCCACCGGCTAACTAAAACCGTGGCATCACGGATATCGCGAACAAGAGGGTGCGCAGATTTCAATGCACCGATAGCACCCAGGGGGCTCTGTGAGTCGTTATAAATCACGTTCCGGTCTCCGAACCGGGCACGTCACGTAATATACCGTACCGAGTGGTGTATTGCCACCAACTCAGACGTGAAGACAGACGCACCGACCGGTAGAACCCCGCTGACTTCAAACAGAGGGGATACGGCGTGGAAACCGACCCCCTCTTCGGACTTGGAGCAATAAGTATACACTGGCACGGTTCCAGCGTGACACGAGATGAGCTCCAAAAAGGCCGAACGCTCATCTGGCGACTGCCTACTTGGGCATTAGTCGCCGTATTAAAAACTGCCTAGCACTAGGCTACTTAAAAATCTAATGCAATAACACAAAAAAAACAACAGAAATTGAAAAAAGGGAAAAGGAAACGAGTAGTAAGCAAGCTCTTGCGTCGGGGGGAGGTCCCCCGGCGCAGGAGCGTGCAACCTATAAAGGAAAAAACAACAAAACAAAACAAAAAAACCTGGTTAAATAATAGGGAGAACGCCGGCCTCCCCCAAAAAGTCAACAAGTCCATCAGTCAATGTGCACGCACTCGTCCCGAGTACAAGGGGCAGGCGGTAGCGAGCCCGCCCATCCCGGAACCGAAACAGGTAACGTGGGCGAAAATCAACCAGACTTGGACATTCGACAAGAATGTGTCGAACAGTCTGGGGTAGACGCAGTCGTCACAATAGGGCGCAGGCGAGCGCTCCATCAAATAGCGATGTGTCACACGAGTATGTCCGATTCGGAGACGACAGAAAGCGAACTGAAGCCGAGGCGGCATTGGGGGATAGGTCCATGGGAACAGTCGCGGCGCAATGGCACGCAACTTTAAGTTCCCTTCGACCGTCTCCCATCTTCTTTGCCAAGCAGTCCGAAGAGCTGCCCGTATTCCTGCCATGTAGTCGGTGTGAGGAAGAGCGAAACGCTGGTCCGGTCGCAGAGTCATCGCGCCCTCATCGGCTCGCTCATTCCCCGTAATTCCTACATGTCCAGGAACCCAGCAGAAGATAATCTCGACATCCGCCCGGCTCGCCAAAACCGTGGCGTCACGGATATAGCGAACCAGGGGATGCGGAGACTCCAATGCCCCGAAAGCACCCAGGGCGCTTTGTGAGTCGCTATAGATCACAATCCGGTCTCCGAAACAGGCACGTCGCGTAATATCCCGTACCGAGTGGTGTATTGCCACCAGGTCGGCCGTGAAGACAGACGCAGCGCCTGGCAGAGCCCCGCTGACTTCAAACAGAGGGGATACGGCGTAGAAGCCGACCCCCTCTTGGGACTTGGAGCCATCCGGATACACTGGCACGGTTCCAGCATGACACGAGGTGTGCTCCAAAAAGGTCGAACGCAATACTCCCGGCGCTTTCCAAGCTTTGGGAGAAGATGCGTGGCGACAAATAGCCAAATGTGGTACGCTCGAGGGTGGCATCCTGGGCAGAACCAGGGGTGCCACCAGCCCGAGAGCTATACCTAGCTCTCGAAGGAGTTTCCTGGCGCTAAACCCAAAGGGCTTAGGGTATGACTGGAGTCGCTCGGCCGCATAGGCACCGTCGAGATCAGCTGCGGATGCAGTGAGAGCTGTTGGCGACTGAGGGAGGCACCGGGCTCGCGAGTACAGGCGAGTAATGAACTGCACGCGGCGTAGAGCGAGTGGCATCTCCCCAGAATCGACCAACAGGCTCTCAATGGGGGAAGTGCGGAATGCACCGATCGCAAGGCGAAGGCCGGTGTGGTGGATCGAATCCAGCTTCTGCAATAAACGCTCGGCTGCGGATGCATAAAACTCGCATCCGTAGTCGAGCTTCGAGCGAACAAAGGATCGATAAAAAAGTAAGGCAGTAGCCCTATCAGCACCCCAAGCGCTGAACGTCACGGAACGGAGAATATCCATGTCGCGGCTACAAGAGACCCTAAGGCAGCGAATATGAGCCTCCCAGGTGAGGCGTCGGTCGGATACAAGACCAAGGAAACGGTGCGATTCAACCACATCCAGGCGCACCCCATTAAGAAACAAATCTGGGTCGGTGTGAAGCCGTGGATGGCGGCACAAGTGCACCACCTTAGTCTTGGCCAAAGAAAACCGAAACCTGTGCGCTTCGGCATAGCGAGAGACGCGGTTCAATGCCTGTTGGAGTCGACGCTCCAGAGTTGGCATCTGGGCCGCGCCAAAAGAGATCGAAAGGTCGTCCATGTAGAGCGTAGCCAGAACATCTTCCGGCAGCACCGAGGTGATGCCGTTGATGATCAGGGCAAAGAGTGTGACACTGAGGACACTTCCCTGCGGGACACCCTCTTCCTGCTCCTTTGGGCCGGAGAGAGCTCCCCCCACCCGTACGCGGAATCAACGATCTCGCAAAAATTCCGATATAAAAATTGGAAGGCGTCCCCTCGCCCCCATCGTGTGGAGTGTCTCCATGATACCGTATCGCCATGCGGTATCATAGGCCTTCTCCAGATCGAAAAACACCGTGGCGTAGTGCTGTCTACGAAGGAAGGCCTCGCAGACGGCATTTTTCAGTCGGAGCAGAGCATCCGACGTGGAGTGGAACTTGCGGAAGCCGCACTGTGCAGAAGACAGATGGCCTCCGCTGTCCAAGGAAATAGGCTAATCTAACATTTACCAATTTCTCCATCAACCTGCACACGCAAGAGGTCAGAGAGATTGGGCGGAAACCGGTCGGAGTAGAAGGATCTCTCCCCGGTTTGCGAAAGGCGAGCACAGTAGCGATTCGCCAGGAATCTGGGAGGAGACCCTCCACCCAGATCCTGTTGAACAAATCTAACAGAAAGGCCATGCCTCGCTCACCCAGGTGTCGAAGCATGGCGTACGGGACATCGTCCGGACCATGGGCGGTGTCCGCGCACGAAGCAAGAGCGGAGCGCAACGCACTCACAGTAAACCTGTCGTTGAAGGGTTCTCCGCCTCTGGAGGTAAAGTCCAGCCGGCGGCCTTCCGCGACATCACGGCGTGCATTGAATGCTGGCGGAGCAGTATCCCGGCTAGAGAATGCAAAGAAAGCGGTCGCGAAGGATTCCGCCACGGACGCGGGGTCCGAGATTGAGGTCACATTCTCCTGGAGAACGGGATGGGGGTCCTGCGAGAACTTGCCCCGAATCCTTTTGACTCGCTTCCACACCTCAGCTAAAGGGGTCTTCCCGTTAAGTGAAGACACGTATGCCCGCCAAGAAGAGCGGCGGGCGTGCTTTGAAATATACCCGAACCTAGCCCGACGAAATTCAGCAACAGTGAAATCGTTCGGGCGGCGCTTATAGCGCATGTAAGCATAAGCTTCTGTTTGAGGGCCGTCTCACACTCGGCCGACCACCACGGGAGTGGTCGGCGTGCAAAACGGCCAGACGTTCTGGGAATAGTAGTCAGGCCCGCAGCGATGAGGTTGCCGGAGAACTCAACGGCCTCATCTACCGACCTAAACTCCTCGACTGAGATAGAGAATTCAGTCATTTCCTGAAATACAGACCACCGCGGTGGGCTCTCAGGCAAAAGTTGCCCTGAAAATGATATTTCAATGGGGATTTATCACTACCATGGAGGTCATCGACCACCCCTCAATCAAAATCAGGCTGTGCATCCGAAGAGCAAAAAGATAGATCAAGGCAAGAAAATGAAGCGGTTCTCAGGCAGTGATCCGTAAACTTATCCACATTTAGTACACCTATCTCAAGCTCTTCGATCAGATCGGCAAGGACTTGTCCCCTGGGATTTATTGAGTAATCTCGCCAGAGATGATGTCTACTGTTCAGATCTCCAAGCAAAAGAAAGGACCTCGGCAACCGTGCCACGACGTGGCCCAAGTCCACCTCGTCGAAGTCAGCTGACGGTGAAATGTACGCAGAAATAACAGTATACCTCCTATCCAGGTGAAGCTGCAAAGCTACTGCCTGAAAGGAAGTATCTAAAGTGAAAAGAAGAACCAAGACATCATGCCCGGTATAAACCGCGCATCCTCCAGCCCGGTTCCCCATCTCGTGGTGGTGGGGTCGCAAAACCCTTATACCCTGGGAGGGCGGGCAGAGGGAACGCACCTAGCATGGTCTCCTGCATAAAAATAGCGAACGGGAAACGGGACGATACGAGCCTCCGCAGCTCCTCCCAGTTGGCCCGGAGTCCACGGCAATTTCATTGATGGAATATGGCCTCTAGGCCTAGCTCGAAGGAGACGCTGGGGCCCTCATCGAACAGAAGACCCTCACGGGAATGGCCGTACGCTTCCCGCAGGCAGAACCTCGGGCGCTGTTGGCCGAACAATGCGCTGTCGCCTTCGAGAACTTATTGGGGGGAGGTTGGGCTCGCCATGCGAGTCTTTTCCTCCCTCCGCCTCAAAACCTTAGGTGGGCATTGCGGCTTCGGATGCGAGGGGGGCGGGCCCTCTTTTCGAGGATTCACCGTCTCCGAGCCACCCAGCCCACCACTAGGCGTGGGCGAAGGAGCCGAAGCTCCTTTCGGGTGGCAGCTTTAGGAACCCCGGAAGATGGCATGGCGACCAACTTCAGTGTTGTTGCCTCCTGTGAGTCTAACGACTCGGTGGAGGCACGTGGCCGTTTCGCCTTACGGGAAACGGTCACGCTGGGGAAAGGTGGGGGAGCCCTGGTTTTCGCCGGGGCTCGGTACGAACCCTTTGTGCCGCCAGCTTTACCAGGGGAGCGCCCGGGTTGAGTAGAATCCGCAGAAGGGCTCCGAATGGGGGCGGAAACAACCGTGCTGGTTGGCCTGGATGGGCCAGGAGCAGAAGGTGCCTTTCTAACTAAGGAGGCATAAGAAGTCCCAGGCAGAGCCGGGCCGCGCCAGGACCAAGTCCTTAGCCTCGCAGAACGAGAGTCGATCCTGGGCCTGAACGGCCAGGATTTCTTTCTCAAGGAGATATGCACCACATTGCTTCGAAGAAGCAGGGTGCGGCTCTCCGCAATTGACACACTTGGCCACACACGATTTAGACATCGTGTGCGGCCTTGGAGCAATTTACACAGACTTCGGGTGACCCAGACTTTGCATGTCTACAAGAACGATTCGTATGGCCAAAGCGGTGACAGTAATAGCAGTGGCACGAATGCTTTCACGCGGTAGCGGTACCAACGGGCACGCACCGACTTAGGGAGCTTGTCACAGTCGAACGTGACTGAAGAGTGTAGGGGTGGGTCTCGAGGCCCCTCCCTGTTTTCTCATCACACGCTCGACCTTGACCGCACCCTGGTCGGCCAGCTCAAGAGTGATATCTTCTATGTAGTAGTCCACGAGTTCCCTTGCATAAACTACTCCTTTCACGAAGTTCATGGTAGAGTACGGCGTCACACTCACCGGGGTGCCATCAGGTGTCCGAAGAGCACTTATCTTGGCCGCCTCGGAGGGATCCGCCGCATTCGCTAGAAGGCTCCAATCCGAGAAACGGGTCACCTTCAGCTATGTACCAATTACACTAGCTAATGCTCTCCTCTGAGGGATCATGTTGCCCTTGGCCAACATGCTGTCATCAGTGGAGCGAATAACTAAGAAGCGTTTGAAGCCCTCGGGCTAGAAAACGCCAGGCAATCTATGAATGAGGGGCCCCGACGTAATCGAGACTCGGCTCTGCGCACTTTTGGTCTTTTGGGGAAATTCCCCACCCAGGCGAGCACAGGAGCCGGATGTGCCAATCTTGGCTTGGTCGCGTTCAAGGATGTTAACGGCCTCGTCCCTCCCTGCTGCGCCCGTGGAGGGAGAAGAACCCCCCCCCCCCCGAGTCTTTTTAGTCTTTTTTTTATTTGTCCTTTTCTTTTTAGGAGAGGAGGGCGGGGAATGAACCCGCTTCTCCCCTCCGCCGGCAGGCGCCCCCAAGGCCAGATGACCAGCCTCAGCCAGGTCTTTCTCCGAAACGAGAATGTCCTGGCAGTCGTAGGGGCACCGGTCGGAGGAGATCCCTCCCCTCCTTGTACTGCCTTGGAAACTCGGGCCGTTTGAGGAGGACCTTGCATAGGGGCGGACTCGAGTTCGGTGCTTGGCGCCGAGCCCGGATTCGAACCCATGGAAGGCCCTACCGTCTGAGGCTGGGTTGCCTCAAGGACCATGTCTATGTCAAGGGGAGGGGGGTTCCAGTTGGCCATCCCCCCTTCCCCCAGGACAACACAGGTCCCATTGGCAGCGCTGTCACAAGTCAAGTCTGGGGAGGCACAGGCCTTGACCCCGGCAAGGTTCAATATTCTTGCCAGCAGGTCTTTTGAGGGAAGCAACCTAAGGAGCCTGGGTTCCATCTCCCCCCTAAGGGGGTTTGCCCTACCGAGCCGCTTCAATGGGGAGCGGTCGCCTATGGGCTGCCTGCTGGCTTTCTTGGCAGTCCCCTTAAGTAAAGGGGGGACTGTCGCTGGAAAGAGGGAGGTGCCCGAAGTCACCTCCAGACAAGGGGGATGGAGGGGGAGGTCCCTACACCCGTGGGCGAAGGAGAGGAGTAAGCCTCTCCTCCGGTTAGAGAAATCTTGAGGGTCCCCTGCGCAAGCACGGGGGAAGGGGGAAAGGAACCTCCATAATTTCTGTGGAACTGCCAGAAGGCGTCTCCGTTGATTGTGAGGGGGAAAGGGTAAGGGTTTTTTTTTAAATTTCCATCATTGGGCATGGGGACCCTAATTTTCTCACAGGATGCACACGCTCATCACCCCTCGCAGTAGCCCACCCTGCAAGGGGTGCGGACAGGACTGGCAGAGCCAGGTGCCGCCATTTAAGAACACCCTCCCGCCTGGTGGTCTGGTAGCCTGGCAGTCCCTCAGCATGGCGGCTCCATCTTGGACACGGCGTAAAATTGATAGAGTGTGAAGAGAGAAAGAAAAGGGATATGAGAAAGGTATGGGTGAGGATGAAACAGAATGTTAAGAACCCACCATCCCAAACCGGAGCTCAGGGGTTAGGCAACATTGTCCCCTCCCCCCTCAGCCCCGATCCGGGATAGTTGGCTGTGAAGAAGGTCGGCATCTACCCTTTGAAAATAGAGGCTGACTGGAGAAAGTTGTGGGAGGTTGTAGGGGAAGTGAGGAAGTAGGGGAGAAATACAGGCTGTCTGAAAGAAGGAGAAGAGGCTAAGCTGAGGCCGAACGGGGCGCTGAGGCCGAACGGGGCGCTGAGTGCCGTCAGCACGGCGGCCAGGATGGCAAATCGCCGCGCACCTTACAGGGTCATTCTTAATGAAAATGCAATTATATAAAGCCTTGAAACAATATGGTTATTTACCTCAAAATTTGGCATAATAAAAATGACTAATTACTGATAAATAATTTAACAAATCTTTGAACTTAGGCTAGTAATTTTTACTCACAGTCATGTCAATATCAAATAAAACTGCTGCACAAGCTGATGACAATGTTAAAATGCTGCTTACAAGGGCCAAAGGTCCAGAGCCATCACTAAAGTTTGGAGCAATCTCCAAGAGATAAAGAAAGGCATTTGAAGTGTTTTGGAGACAAAGATAAATCGCAACACTCTGAAAAATATATAAATATTGAAACTAGTTATTCAATTAAGCAGTGCATAAACAATAATAAAGATATTGACAGGAGTGAAAAAGAAATTAAAAATAATTTGTATATATCTATTTATTATCATTAAAATAATTTTGGTTAGGTTTTTGTACAGACATAGTGATAGTTTTTATCATAACTATATTATAATATCTAATGATTTATCAAACAGGATTTCATATAACGAAATAACTTGTGTACCATAAATCTTAATACTTCTATAATTCTGTTATATTAAGTTGAGGAATAAGTTCTTGCATTTTTTTAATGTTGTGTTGATTTAAGTTTTGTTGACGTGATTTGTGCACATATTAAGAAACAATAATAAATAATGAGAGCAAAATTTGCAAAGGTTAGGCAACGTTTCTTAACAGCGTAGACTATTAGGCTTTTGCTTAGGCTACGTCTTGAAGTTGAGTAATAAGTCATTGCGGTTTATTTAAAAGTTGTTAATTTAATTTTTGTTCTGTACCCTCAAAATGGAATGTCAAGTTGAAAGAAAGGGGCATTTTTGACACTTGTTGTTATTCATTTTCAATCGAGACGGAAACAATGCAAACGCAGCCAAAGCTCGTCGCGATATTTGTGCTGTGTATGCAGAAAATGCTTTATCAAAAATGACAGCTCAATGGTGGTTTTCACGTTTCAAAAACGGTCATTTCAATCTTAATGGTGAAGAACGTCCTGGTCGCCCCATTAAGTTGGATGAAGATCGATTGAACGACCTTCTTCATGAAAATCCTCGTCAATCTACTAGAGAATTAGCTGTACAATTGGCGTGTGATCAGAAAACTGTAGTGAATCACCTTCATTCGATGGGGAAAGTTCAAAAACTCGGTGCATGGGTTCTGTACGCTTTGAGCGAAAGCAACAAATTCAACGCTCCTTGATTGCGGCAGGTTTGCTTGCTCATCAAAAGGCTACTCGTGGATATAAGGACAGATTTCTTCACTGCATCATCACTGGCGACGAAAAGTGGTGTGTTTATGTCAACATGAACCATCGAAAACAATCTCTTAGCCTCAATAAAAAAAACACTTCTGCGATTAAAGCAAGGACTTCATCCACGAAAGACGATGCTGTGTGTGTGGTGGGATTGTGAAGGCATCATTCTTCATGAGCTCCTTGCGAATGAAGTTGTCAATGCAGAACTCTACGTTCAACGAATGTATCGACTTGCTAAAGCTATTCGTGAAAAGCGACCTCATCGACTTTATGAGAGTCCTTCTGCAATACGACAATGCTCATCCTCACATTGCCAATATAACAAAAGACGCCATCCAAACGCTTAATTGGGAAATCCTGCCACATTCTCCATATTCGCCAGACTTGGCTCCATCGGATTTCCATCTGTTCCGATCGCTCTTCAACAATTTGCGCGGCATTTCATTCAATACTGATGTGGAATAAAGAACCTGGTTAGACGAATTCTTTGATTCAAAATCCAGAGATTTTTATTGCAGAGGCATCAAAAAAACTAGTTGGACATTGGGAACAAGTCATAAATAACAATGGAGTATACATTATTGATTAAATTGCATATTGTTATCAATTAAAAATTAAGTTTTTCTAAAATTGTTAATGGTATTGAATAAATTTGATAAAACCGCAAGAACTTATTCCTCAACCCAATAAATGAACATTATTTTTGTCAAAAGCCATAATTACATACCAGTCCAGCAAGTGCCTTTGAACTTGCTACTATTCCAGCAGTGAAAAATAAGAAGGATGGTAGGAGAGAAATAAAACCTGCTTTGTCAAGTTCTGTTGCTGACTCTGAGAGGCATTGATTGGAGAGTAGTACTTTCAAAAAGATTCCTCCAATGAGTGTCTGCCATCCTTGAAAAATTGTTGGATATAAAAAATTCAGTACAGACAAAACATACTGAAATTTGAGATGAAAATAAAATTAGGAACAGAAAAGTAAAAACACTTTATAAAATAAAAGTAATTGGAAATTATTTCTAAAAAATTCTAGATTAAAAGTGTGATGGTTTCACATGAGAGAGAAGCATATAGATAAGTAATTCTTAGAAAGCCAATTCCTGTAGCTAGACTGAAAAGTTTTCAATTTACTAACAATGTGGGTTAAATATTTAAAACAAAAAATTGAATAAAAGTCACATTTGATATTTTAAGTTCATGTAATTAAGAAAATTACAAATTTAAGAAAATAGTAAGATTTTTTCCCCACTCAAATTTAAAGGGAATACCAATGAAGGTGAATCATATAAAAACTTTGTATGGAGAGAAATTGAAAATGTGCAGGCCTTGGGGATAGAAGAGTACACAATCCTCCAGATGTTAGCTGCAGCAAAGTTGCCCATGCCAAACAAGATTAAATGAATTAAAGGTATTGTCATGATGCCCAATCCAATAGATTTTTGCAGGCTGTAAAATTTTTAAAATGTAATAAATTTATAAACATGAGAGTAAAAAAAAAAAAAGTTTAAAAAAAATTAGACACAATGTAGCACTACAAAGGTCCACTCACTCGCTCATGAAATGCCTGCTAGATTAGAAGGAGGCTCAAGGAGATGCAGATACTTTTTCTTATTTTCTATTAAATATATATCCACCACCCAATCCTATTACCTAGGGGTAAATATACACCAATATACAATTTCCAACAAGAGCAAATATATGATAAATGCACAAATAGTAAATATCAATAAATAAAAAATACAAAGTACAAGCTTTTAAAATATATATGAATACCACCCAAAAATACCTTGCTTTACACAAAATACCAATGATCAATCAGTCAGCACAAAAAAGTCAGTAAGTTGCAGCAAGGCATTTTTTTCCAAGTTACAGGGCGGTACCCTCACTCTCACTGAGTTTAGAGCAGGGTAAAAGATGCAGTCTTGTGTTCTCTTTCTTTTTCTCTCACAGGGGAGAACCAGGAAAATGGACAGCTTGGGTCTCTAAACCATGCCACAAACCAATGGACTACAGCTCCACACCTCCCAACTCCTTTCTTCACATTTTGAGCAGCAGAATCTTAAGGAGCTCAAAAAAAAGGGGAAAAATTATCCCTGCTTGTTTCCTCAAGGGTGTTACATATCCCCCCTCCCTAGCTCATATACATACCCCTACACACATTTCTCACTCATACATACACATACCTGGCCTTGTATTCCAGCTTCTTTTTGGGGGGGAGCACAATTCAAAGTTGTCTTAAATTACTCTCACTGGACTCACAATTCTATTATTTATAATATTAATCCTAGGGGAGAAAAACTCTTCAGCAAAAGACAGGGATCTGGCAGTGCTTCCAGGCTTCTTTCTTTTTTTTAGGAGCCAATCTGGTGATTGCCTACTTGGGCATAAGTCGCAGGACTCACTACAGCCTACTACTAGGATATATTACAAGAAGCTAACAGGAAGGAAGCACGCTCCAGCGTCAGGGGTAGGTAAGCCTCCACCCGGCGCAGGAACATGCGACCTACAACATAGTCAAATAAAGTGGAGGGGACATTTTTTTTTTAGGAGACTATCTGGCGACTACCCACTCGGGCACAAGTCGCCGTACTCACGACAACAATAACAATAACAATAAAACGAAAATTGCAAAAAGGAGGAAGCAAGCTCCAGCGTCGGGGGGAGGTCCGCCAACACCCCGGCGCAGGAAGGGGCGACCTACAAAGAAAATTACAAAAAAAAAAACTAGTTAAATAAAGGAGAAAAGGCCGGCTTTCCCCCAAAAGTCTATAAGTCTACCAGTCAATGTGAACGAACTCGTCCCGACTGCAAGAGAAAGGCGGTAGTGACCCCGCCCATCTCGGTACCGGGCAGGTAACGTGCGCGAAGATCGCCCAAACTGGGACATTCAACAAGAATGTGCCGAACAGTCTGGGGAACAACGCAGTCTTCACAATAGGGCGCAGGCGAGCGCTTCATCAAATGGCGGTGCGTCCCGCGAGTGTGTCCAATTCGGAGACGACAGAAAGCAACCTGAAGTCTTCGCGGCATTAAGGGGTAGGTCCATGGAAACAGTCTCGGCGCAATGGCACGCAACTTTAAGTTCCCTTCGATCGTCTCCCATCTTCTTTACCAAGCAGCCCGAAGAGCTGCACGTATTCCTGCCATGTAGTCGGTGTGAGGAAGAGCGAAACGCTGGGCCGGTAGTCAAGTCCTTGCAAACTCTTTGCGCGTTCATTCCCCGCAATTTCTACATGTCCAGCAGAAGATAATCTCGACATCCGCCCGGTTTGCCAAAACCGTGGTGTAACGGGTAACGCGAACCAGGGGATGCGGAGATTCCAATGCTCCGAGATCACTCAGGGCGCTTTGTGAGTCGCTATAGATCACAATCTGGTCTCCGAAACGGGCACGTCGCGTAATCTCCCGTACAGAGTGATGTATTGCCACCAGCTCGGCCGTGAAGACAGACGCAGCGCCTGGCAGAACCACGCTGAATTCAAAGAGAGGGGATATAGCGTGGAAGCAGACCCCCCTCTTGGGACTTGGAGCTATCCGTATACACTGGCACGGTTCCAGCGTGACATGAGGTGTGGTCCAAAAAAGACGAACGCAATACTCCCGGCGGTGAAGCTTTGGGAGCAGAGGCGTGGCGACAAATATTCAAAGGTGGTAGCCTCCAGGGTGGGGTCCTGGGCAGAAACAGTGGCGCCACTGGCCGGAAAGCTATACCTAGCTCTCGAAGGAGTTTCCTAGCCCTAAACCCAAAGGGCTTAGGGTATGACTGGCGTCTCTCAGTGGCATAGGCACTGTCAAGATCAGCTGCGGATGGAGTGAGAGCTGTTGGCGACTGAGGGGGGCGCAGGGCTCGCGTGTACAGGGAAATAATGCTGAGGTCACACAATCACGATTTTGTGCACGATTGCTTACGCACGAACGTTTATTGGTAGTTGGCAACCGAATACGTCAATCGTAAGTGCATGATAGGTAAATCGAAATGAAAATTCTGTAACGTCAGTAGGGTTGGTACGTCGGTCGTGGGGAACCACGTATGTCTTGAACTGCACAAAGAAGTTGACTTGCGAAGCCCCAACTATCATCTGTCACAAAATAATTCGACGTTAGGGGCTGTGTTTACGACTGTCGGGGCTCAGTCGTAATTATCTACGACAGTCGTCATGGTAAGCACGTCTGTTGTGGGTGCAGACCCGTCAATCGCCAAAGACCCGCGCCGCACTGCTTTGTGGTGGCAACGTCGGACGGGGGGTATTTAAGAAGCAGCGGGTGGCCATTCCAGACAGTCCTCTCACCAAAGCTGACCATTCTCCAGCTCAACACCACCCCCTCTCCTTTCGCAGCACCTTCAGTGCCTACAGGAGCCCTCCACCAGCTCTCAGCACCTACAAGAGACCTCTACCAGCTCCCTCTGTGCCCCCATTCCACTCTGCCTCCTTCCTGCCACCCTACCGTGAAGGACCACCACCACCACCACCACCACCAGCTCTACAACTTCGCCGGCAGCCCCCCCCAAATCTCAGACGCCGGTACCAGGCACCTCCTCCACTTGTACCACGCCGGCAGCACCACCTGTGACCCCCACTGTGGCCAGCCTGCCTACCAGCACCTTGCCTTCAGACCCCAGCCCTGCCACCCCCACCACAGGATGACAATGCGGTGCTACACCTAGACCACTTGTATGCTGAGTCAACATGGCCAGCAGGACAATGAAGTATTTCTTATAAATGTAGTAGTAAGTTCCACCAAGGGAAGGATTGCGGAGCCTAATGTGTTTCCCGCCAATGGCTCCTACACAATGTGGAAGGTTCCATCGTTCCTCGAAGCCAAGGACGACCTGTTTCCACTCATCAGGAGATTGTGGCCTCCTGAGTTCCTCGTCTCCGTAGACAGCAATAATGGCCAGGCAGGTATCTGGTACAATGTGGCTGATGGTGTTGTGGACAACTCGAAAGGAGTATTGCAAGCTCTTGTATGAAGTACCTGTAGCAATGAAACATAGGGTGATGACAACACGCAGGCCAGGAGGAATGGGTTTGTGCCAGAACATATGTTTCTTCTGAATGAGGGGCATGACACGTTCTACTATCTCATCAAATAGTTGGCGTTCTATTCTCGTGAAGTTCTTGTCAAGTTCTGGACATTCTTGGGACAACTCTTGCCATATTCCATTCTTCGTTGCAGATATGGCCACACCCAAACTGATTCGGCTTCCTAGTCTGTTTCTGTTGTTCCTCTTCTTCGATCAAGGCCTTGGCTATTGCCACTCGTTCAATGGCGTCCACGTAGTCAATGATGGCTTGCACTCGATTCCTGTTACGCACGTTTCGAGGTGTTATTAGAGACATGATCATGTCAAAGTCCTCCATGATGAAGGGCCAGGAGATTCTGCTGCTGAAGGGGAACTAGGAATGCAATGGTGTTTCGTGCCCTTTTGTAGTTGCCCACTTTACCCCACGACCTACGGGGTCTGACAAAGACCCCCGACATTCGGTGTGGGGCAAACTGTCCGGACACGGTCGTGTATTACGTCCTACGCTGTACGGGCTCAGCTACGCACGTCTTGAGGGGGCGTGGCCTGTGGCCTGACAATCGGGGCGGCAATCAGGACAGTGGTACGCAAGTTGAAAACGCCTACGCATTGCAATACGACTATGAATCGACAATCGTACAAGGTCGGCGCAAAGTAAACGACTGTCGGACAATGTTGACGATCCACATGGATCGGAGGACCAACAGATCCTACACTCACGCATGAACATACAATCAGAAATTTCGACGTGCGGGAACTCCCGGGACAAAATCGTGATTGTGTGACCCCAGCATATTGCACTGTGCACAGTTCAAAGGGAGTAGCATCTCCCCAGCATCGACAAGTAGGCTCTCATTGGGGGACGTGCGGAAGACACCGGTAAGCAGGAGAAGACTGGTGTGGTGGATCGAGTCCACCTTCCGCAATACATGCTCGGCTGCGGATGCATAAAACACGGCTCCGTAGTGGAGCTTCAAACGAACAAAGAATCAAAATAAAAGTAAGGCGGTAGCTCTAAAGCGCCACAGGCGCTGAACAACACGGAACTAAGAATATCCATTGAGCGGGTACAAGAGACCCTAAGGCTGCGAATATAATCGTCCCAGGTAAGGCGTCGGTCAAGTACAAGACCAAGGAAACGGTGCGAGTCTACCACTTCCAGCCGAACCCCATTTCGAAACAAATCTGGACCAGGGGGGAGCCGCGGATGGTGGCACAAGTGCACCACCTTCATCTTGGTCAAGGAAAACCGAAGCCTGTCCGCTTCAGTATAGCGAGACGCGCGGTTCAATGGCTGTTGGAGTCTATGCTCCAGAGTTGTCATTTGGGATGCGCCAAAAGAGATCGAAAGGTCGTCCACGTAGAGCATAGAGAGAACATCTTCCGGCAGCACCGAGGTGATGCCGTTGATGCTCAGGGCAAAGAGTGTGACACTGAGGACACTTCCCTGCGGGACACCCTCTTCCTGCTCCTTTGGGCCGGAGAGGGCTCCCCCCACCCGTACGCGGAATCGACGATCTCGCAAAAATTCAGATATAAAAATTGGGAAGCGTCTCCTCGCACCTATCGTGTGGAGTCTCTCCATGTCACCATATCTCCATGCGTTATCAAAGGCCTTCTCCATCTCAAAGAACATCGTGGCGTAGTGCTGTCTATGAAAGATGGCCTCACCGATGGCATCTTCTAGTAGGAGCAGAGCATCTGACGTGGAGTGGAACTTGCGGAAGAGACACTGTGCGTGCTTCGAAATATACCGGAACCTAGCCCTAGCTCGACGAAATTCATCAACAATGAAATCACATCTGTTTGAGGGCCGTCTCACACTTGGCGCCCGGGGTGGGTAGAACGCGCAGAAGGGTTCCGAAAATGCGTGGAGGCGCCAGGAATAGAGGGTGTCTTTCTAAACATTGAGGTATGAGACGTACCAAGCAGTGTCGGCATGCCAGGACCAAGTCCTTAGCCTCATGAAATGATAGACGATCCTGAGCGTGAACAGCCAGGATTTCTTTCTCAACGAGATACGCACCACGTTGCTTTGAAGAAGCGGGGTGCAGCTCTTCGCATTTTGACACACTTGGCCACACACGATTTGGACTTATGGTGTGCAGCCTTGGAGCAACTTACACATACTGAGTTTGTGCATCTACATGCATGATTAGTACGGCTGAAGCGGTTACAGTAGTAGCACCTCCATGGCAGTGGCAAGAATGGGTTCATGCGGTAGTGATACCAACCATCATGCACTGACACAGGGAGTTTGTCACAGTTGAATGTGACGAAGGGTGTAGGGGTGGGTCTCGAGGCCCCACCCTATTTTCTCATCCCGTGTTTGACATTGACCGCCCTACAGTCAGCCAGCATTAAGGTGATGTCATCTATCGAGTAGTCCACGAGTTCCCTCTCATAAACTACTCCTTTCACGAAGTTCATGGTAGAGTGCAGCATCACACCCACAGGGATGCCATTAAGTGTCCAAAGAGCACTAATCATGGCCGCCTCGGAAAGATTCGACACATTCGCCAGAAGGCTCCCGTCTGAGAACCGGGTCACCTTAGGCTCTCTACCAATCACACTAGCTAGAGCTCTCCTCTGATGGATCATGTTGACCCTAGCAAACATGGTGCCATCAGTGGAGCGAATAACAACGAAGCGTTTGAAGCCAGGTAGCTCAAAAATATCAGGTAGCCTCTGAATGAGGGGCCATGATGTAATCAAGGCTTCGCTCTGTGCACTTCTGGGAGTCCTCCCCACCCGGGGGAGCGACGGGGCCGGACGTGACGATCTTGGCTTGGTCACTTACCAAAATGGCAGCAGACCCATTCCATCCTCACACGCAGAGGGAGAGGATCCACAAGTCTTTTTCTTATTCTTTTGGGGAGCGGAGGGGGGGGATGGTGAACCTGCTTTTCTCATCCACTGGCAGGAGCCCCCATGTCCATCTCAAGGGGGGCATCTATGTCACCCCCTACCCCGAGACATCACAGATCCCATTTGAGGTACCTTTTTTACCTAATGCTGGTGGACAGGCATCCACCGAGGAAGAGAGATTGACACTACAGCAACCCCCTGTAGGCTCTTAGTGCACCAGTGCAGGATGTTAGGGGCAAAAACCAACGGCCCCTGCCATCCCTTGCCCCACTGATGGGGTTGGGCCTATCAACACGCTCTGGTCAATTTTCAGCCGCCTGTGTGCTTTCTTAGCAGTCCCTTGTGAAAGAAAAGAAGGGCCTGCCGCCGGAAAGAGGGAGGCACCCAAGGGCCCATCCAGAGAAGGGGTTGAGGGGCAGTCCTCTACATCCAAAGGCAAAGGAGAGGAGTAAGCCTCCTCTCTGGTAGAAGAAATTTGGAGGGTCCCCTGAGAAAGTACAGGAGAGGGGGGAGCTCCATTTCTTTAGGGCAGCTGCCCGAGGGCGGCTCCGACGATGGTCAAGGGAAAGGTAAAGAAGGTTTTTTTTAATTCATCATTGGGAATGGTGACCCCTTTTTTAGCACAGGATGCAAACACTCATCACCCAATGCAGTAGCCCGCTCTGCGAGGGGTGAACATGTGACTGGCAAAGCCAGCTGCAGGCATTTGAGGCCACTCCTCCCGCCTAGTGACCTGGCAACCCATTGGAAGGCAGCTCCACCTTAGGCACAGCATAAAGTCGATAGACTGTGAAAAGGAGAGAGAAAGCGGGTGTGGGGAAGGTGAGGGTGGGGGTTAAGCAGATTGTTAAAAACTCACTTCCCAAAGCCAGAGCTCAAGGGTGAGGGGGCGTTGTCCCCTCCCCCCTCAGCCCCGATATGGGATGGTTGGATGAGAAAAAGCTGGTCGGCATCTATCTACCCTGTGAAATTAGAGGCTGACTAGAGAAAGTTGTAATAGAGCTTGTATACAAAGTGAGGAAGTAAGGTACAAGGACAGGGTGTTAGAAAGAAGAGGCTAAGCTGGGGCTGGATGGGGTGCTGAGTCCCATCAGCACAGCAGCCAGAAAGGCATATCGCTGCACCCCTTACAGGGTGCTTCCAGGAGCTTTGTCCTCCATCCTTAACTGAAACCTGAAAGAAAAGGTGGGCATTAAGAGTGGGCACAGGTGAGTTGAGGTGAATAAAACAACTACCACAGCAATATAAAATGCTATATTTAATCATTTACATAAACTTTAATTGTAGATGGTGTGATAAACAAAATATATGCTCCAGCCAAATAACCTAAAATCTGCAAAATCCTTCCTATGGAATGCTATAAAAGGGCAAGTAAGCAGAATGTGATAAAGGGTCTAAAAGCATCGAGGGAAACAGAAATAACCTGCTAAAACAGAGCATAGTTGAAATGGAGGTAGGTAGCATTGAAGAAAGGTTGAGAAAGCACAAGGTATGAAAGTTCATGAGGATGGGACAATCAAGAGATAGAAATCAATGCACCACAAGATGGATACAACAGATCCTTGGCCAATTCTATGTGGCTGTAGGTGAGTCAGGAATGACTGAACTTGAAGGTGGCATAGAGGAGCAAAATTTCTGATATCTAAATAGGCATAGACAGAACGACTGGTTGACCCTTCACAGCTTCAAGTTCATACAGCCATCCAACTCTCTTTGAAAAATACTATAAAAATATTCCTTGAAGAATGGGAAGAAATACCTGTACAGCAAAGAAGCTGCAATGGAGATGGGAGCATCTAGGGAAGCTACATAGGATTCTTTCTCCACAAATTCATTTTTTAGACCATAACAAAAGGTGGCTTTATATGCATTAACATCAACTACACATGAATTTCTTGCACCAAAGGGTGGGAAGAGCTTAAAAATGAAGGAATTCTAAGACACTTCTAGAATCAATAAAAATAATAAAATTGGTAAAAGGCAAGGTAAATATAAGGCTGAAAACTAAAAGAAAAGCTAATAGTTCAGTGGTAAAAATAGATAAGATTATTACAAGTATACTGCTGCCATACCCAGACCAGGGTTCGAAGGACCCATCAGTATAGATTATGTATAATGAAGCACATTCTATCATTTTGCTTCCTAGCTTTCTCCAAGAAGGTTCCATAGAAAAGCTCTCTAATCCATTTGATATTCATCATAATTTTGAAGTGCTAGTTTAATTTGTCTGTGTATTGTTTATTTGTGTAAAAAATACATTTTTGATACTATCCATACATCCTTAACACCCACATCCCTACTTCCATCTGGAACAGGAGATGCCTCACTAGCTGCCTGTTTCTTTCTACCTTTACCACCCTCTACTAACTACTATCTCCATTAGCACTAATCCTAGCTAATATAAATGGATTAACCTTACAATCCCTATAACTCACCTTCGGCCTAGTGCTGATATCCCTCCTAAGCTCATTGACTAACTCCTTTAATCAAACCTAGCTATTCTTTCCAAATCCTGCGCTCTTCCCTCCTCTAATTCCACTACATACTCTTGCAACCCACATCCAACACAAGCAGTCTGTACTCCTACGATTCCACATCCAGCACAAGCACCACATGATTCACACTCATTTCACCCAAATAGTCACCCCCAGTCATCTCCCTTTCTCTCAACTTATTGCACTCAGCTATCTTTACCTAAATTTATATAAAAAAAAGTAAATGAAGCGATAAAACCCTCACAAAAGTGAGAGAGCAGCACACTAAATAACACTTTAAAGAACTGTAAAGAACACTAACTCACTATAGGAATTAACTTGGGTATCTAGCAAGGAGAGCGCTGATCCTAAAACACTATATAATCACCACCAAACAACAGGATAAATTGTACTGTAGGTACAATGTACCATAGAATCACAGAGATTGTGAAGGAATGCCATAAGTCATAGGATATTGTAAAAAGAATAGGTTGAGGTAAGGTAAACAGCATGTAAGCCCACTAGGCAGGATGCTGGTCCATAGACAGTGCGATGTGGGCTGCACTATACAGTCTCAAAGTTTTGCAATGAGTCAAAAACTTTTTTATACTTATTACCAAGAAACTCTATCATTAATTGTGGAAGTGTAATATATCAAAGAGCAACACCTAATTGAGTTATGCATTTATTTATTTTAATCTAGAGACTAGCTTAAGTTCACTTGGTTCTATAGGTTACTTTAGGTTTTACTTTGCTTAAATACATTTACGCAACAAATGAGAGAAAATTTCTTTTATTACTTCTATTAAATCGAATAAATATTGTTTTCCTGAGTAGCGACAAAAAATAAATATTAACTAACTATAAAGCTATGGACTACATAAACAATAGGTTAACTCAAAGATATTCATGGGAAAAGAAACTAAGGATAAAATAAATCATGTTTAATTTATCTACCTGTGATAACTAGTATAGATAGTAGTGAAAGTAAAGACAATGCTCTCTCTTAATCAGGGACCAGGGTCAAAAAGAGAGATAAAGGCAAAAGATGAAGACTTACCTTGTTTATAAAAATATGTGACCCGAATAATATCAAATAAAACACCAAATTAATTGATTGGTTTGTTGCTAAATTTAACATAGCAAATACATTTAATTGGCATTAATTTCAATAGAATTGATTTTAATCTATCAAATGATCCTAAAATATTGCAAAGATATAATAATTAAGTCATAATAGTTTCTAAATATTAAATTGATACCAGGAAATGTGAAGTAGAATAAGAGGACTCAAATGAGTTTTGATCGACCCTTGTGGCTTTTATCATCCATTGAATTATGTTATGTTATAGACACACTAGAAATATTTTTAACAATAAAAATTTAAAAGGGAAAAAAGGGTAGTAGTGTAACTATGGAGTCAATTTCCATTTCTGGCTGAGGATAAGGGGATAGACAGATGTAGGGATAAATTATAGACATCCAGGAACAATTTACAACAAAGAATTTTTTTTTTTAAGAGCTCATCTGGCGACTGCATACTTGAGCATTAGTCGCCATATTAAAAACTTGGCTAGTACTAGCTACTTTAAAAACAAATTCAAAAACACACACACAAAAAAAAAACACAAAAAATTAAAAAAAGGGAAAAGCCAGTGAGCAGGAATCAAGCTCCTGTGTTGGGGGAGGTCTCCCCGGCGCAGGAAAGTGCAATCCATAAGGAGAAAAAAAAACAAAAAAAAATGGTTAAATAAATGGGAGAAGGTCGGCCTCCAACCCAAAGTCTACAAGTCTACCAGTAGTGCACGCACTCGTCCCAAGTACAAGGGACAGGTGCTAGCGACCCTGCCCATCCCGGTACAATGACAGGTAACGTGTGCGAAGATCACCCAGACAGGGACATTCAACAAGAATGTGACAAACAGTCTGGGAGGCGACGCAGTCGTCACAATAGGGCGCAGGGGAGCGCTTCATCAAATAGCGATGCGTCACACGAGTGTGTTCGATTCGGAGACGACAGAAAGCGACCTGAAGCCGTCACGGCATTGGGTGATAGGTCCATGGGAACAGTCGCGGCTCAATGGCACGCAACTTTAAATTCCCTTCGACCGTCTCCAATCTTCTTTGCCAAGCAGTCCGAAGAGCTGCCCGTATTTCTGCCATGTAGTCGGTGTGAGGAAGAGCGAAACGCTGGTCCGGTCGCAGAGTCCTCGCGGACTCTTTGGCGCCCTCATTCCCCGCAATTGATACATGTCCAAGAAACCAGCAGAAGATAATCTCGACATCCGCCTGGCTCGCCAAAACCGTGGCGGCGTCACGGATATCGCGAACCAGGGGATGCGGAGGTTCCAGTGCCCCGAGAGCACTCAGGGCGCTTTGTGAGTCACTATAGATCACAATCCGGTCTCCGAAACGGGCACGTTGCGTAATCTCCCGTAAGTGCCACCAGCTCGGCCGTGAAGACAGACGCAGCGCCTGACAGAGCCCCGCTGACTTCAAACAAAGGGGACACAGTGTGGAAGCCGACCTCCTCTTGGGACTTGGAGCCATCCGTATACACTGGCACGGTTCCAGCGTGACACGAGGTGTGCTCCAAAAGGGTCGAACGCAATACTCACGTCACGGAACGAAGAATATCCATGGCGCGGGTACAAGAGACCCTAAGGCTGCGAATATGAGCCTCCCAGGTGAGGTGTCGGTCGAATACAAGACCAAGGAAATGTTGCGATTCAACCACATCCAGGCGCACCCCATTAAGAAAGAAAGCTGGGTCGGGGTGGAGCCGTGGATGGCGGCAGAAGTGCACCACCTTAGTCTTGGCCAAGGAAAATCGAAACCTGTCCGCTTCGGCATAGTGAGAGACGCGGTTCAATGGCTGTTGGAGTCGACGCTCCAGAGTTGGGATATGGGCCGCGCCAAAAGAGATCGAAAGGTCGTCCACGTAGAGTGTAGCGACAACATCTTCCGGCAGCACCGAAGTGATGCCGTTGATGCTCATGGCAAAGAGTGTGACACTGAGGACACTTCCCTGCGGGACACCCTCTTCCTGCTCCTTTGGGCCAGAGAGGGCTTCCCCCCCCCCCCAAACGCGGAATCGACGATCTCGCAAAAATTCAGATATAAAGATTGGGAGGCGTCCACTCGCCCCCATCGTGTGTAGAGTCGCCACGATACCGTATCTCCATGCGGTATCATAGGCCTTCTTCAGATCGAAAAACACCGTGGCGTAGTGCTGTCTACGAAGGAAAGCCCGCAGACGGCATTTTCCAGTCGGAGCAGAGCTATTCGACGTGGAGTGGAACTTGCAGAAGCCGCACTGTGCACAAGACAGATGACCTCAGCTGTCCAGGAAAAAGGCTAATCTAACATTTACCAATTTCTCCATCTACTTGCACACGCAAGAGGTTAGAGAGATTAGGCGGAAACCGGTCGGATTAGAGAGATTGGGAGGAAACCAGCCGGAGTAGAGTAATCTCTCCCCGGTTTGCGAAAGGCGAGTACAGTAGCGATTCGCCAGGAATCTGGGAGAAGACCCTCTACCCACATCCTGTTGAACAAATCTAACAGAAAGGCCATGCCTCACTCACCCAGGTGTCGAATCATGGCGTAGGGACATCGTCCGGACCATGGGCGGTGTCTGCGCACGGAGCAAGAGCGGAGCGCAACTCACTCACAGTAAAAATGTCGTTGAAGGGTTCTCCGCCTCTGGAGGTAAAGTCCAGTCGGCAGCCTTCCCAGACATCACGACGTGCATTGAATGCTGGCGGAGCAGCATCGCGGCTAGAGAATGCGGAAAAAGCGGTCGCTAAGGATTCCACCACGGACGCGGGGTCAGAGATTGCAGTCCCATTTTCCTGGAGAACAGGAGGGGGGTCCTGCGAGAACTTGCCCCGAATCCTTTTGACTCGCTTCCACACCTCTGCTAAAGAAGTCTTTCACTTAAGTGAAGACACGTATGCCCACCAAGAAGAGCGGCGGGCGTGCTTCGAAATATACCGGAACATAGCCCTAGCCCGACGAAATTCAGCGACAGTGAAATCGTTCGGGCGGCGCTTATAGTGCATGTAGGTATAACGCTTCTGTTTGAGGGCTGTCTCACATTCGGCCGACCACCATGGGAGTGGTCGGCGAGCAAAACGGCCAGACGTTCTTGGAATAGTAGTCAGGCCCGCGGAGATGAGGTTGCCAGAGAAGAACTTAATGGCATCTACTGAACTAAACTCCTCGACTGAGATAAAGAATTCAGTCATTTCCTGAAATGCAGGCCACCACGCCCGCGCCAAGCACCACCGAGGTGGGCTCTCAGGTGGCAGTTGCCCTGAAAATGATATTTCAATGGGGAAGTGATCACTACCATGGGTCATCGAGGACCCTCCCAATCAAAATCAGGCTGTGCATCCGACGAGCACAAAGATAGATCAAGGCAAGAAAATGAAGCGGTTCTCAGGCAGTGATCCATAAACTCATCTACATTTAGGACACCTATCTCAAGCTCTTCGATCAGATCGGCAAGGACTTGTCCCCTGGGATTTATTGAGTAATCTCCCCAGAGAGGATGCCTGCCGTTCAGATCTCCAAGCAAGAGAAAGTGCCTTCCCAACCGTGCCACGACGCGGCGGAAGTCTCCCGCGTCGAAGTCAGCTGAGGGTCGAATGTACGCAGAAATGATAGTATACTTCCTATCGAGGTGAAGCTGAACAGCCACTGCCTGAAAGGAGGTATCTAAAGTGAAAGGAAGAACGGAGACATCATGCCGGGTGTAAACCGCGCACCCCCGAGCCCGGCCATCTCGTGGTGGTGGGGTCACAAGACCCTTATACCCCGGGAGGGCGGGCAGGGGGTACGGGCCTAGCATGGTCTCCTGCAAAAAAATAGCTAACGGTGAACGGGACGAGACGAGCCTCCGCAGCTCCTCTCAGTTGGACCACAGTCCATGGCAATTCCATTGAAGGAATATGCCGTCCAGGCCTAGCTCGGAGGAGACGCGGGGGCCATCCTCGAACAAAAGACCCTCACGGGAATGGCCGTACGCTTCCCGGAGGCAGAACCCGGGGCACTGTTGGCCGGACAAAGCGTGGAAGGCGCTGTTGGCCGGACAAAGCGCGGAAGGCGCTGTCGCCTTCGAGGACTTATTGGGGGAGGTTGGGCTCGCCATGCAAGTCTTTTCCTCCCTCCGCCTCGAAACCTTAGGCAGGCATTGGGGCTTCGGAGGCGGGGGGGCCCTCTTTTCGAGGAACCACCGTCTCCAAGCTACTCAGCCCACCACTAGGCGTGGGCGAAAGAGCCGAAGCTCTTTTGTTGCTGTTCTTCTTTCGGGGGAAAGCTTTAGGAACCCCGGGAGATGGCATGGCAACTAACTTCAGGGGTGTTGCCTACTGTGAATCTAACGACTCGGTGGAGGCGCGAGGCCCTTTTGCCTTACGGGAAACGGTGACGCTGGGGGGAGGGGGGTAAGCCCTGGTCTTAGCCAGGGCAGGGTGTGAACCCTTTTTCCTGCCAGCTTTACCAGGGAAGCCCCCAGGTTGAGTAGAACCCACAGAAGGGCTCCGAATGAGCGTGGAAACAACCGTGCTCGTTGGCCTGAATGGGCCAGGAGCAGAGGGTGCCTTTCTAACTATTGAGGAGCAAGATGTCCCAGGCAGAGCCGGGCGTGCCAAGAACAAGTCCTTAGCCTTGCGGAATGAGAGTTGATCTTGGGCCTGAACAGCCAAGATTTCTTTCTCAAGGAGATATGCACCACATTGGTTCGAAGAAACGGGGTGCCGCTCTCCGCAATTGACACACTTGGCTACACAAGATTTAGACTTATCGTGTGCAACCTTGGAGCAATTTTCACAGACTTCGGGAGACCCCGACTTTGCACGTCTTCATGAACGATTCATATGGCCAAAGTGGTGAAAGTAATAGCACCGCCGCGGCAGTGGCACAAATGCCTTTATGTAGTAGCAGTACCAACTGGTACACACTGACTCAGGGAGCTTATCACAGTCGAACGGGGCAAAGAGTGTAGGGGTGGGTCTTGAGGCCCCTCCCTGTTTTCTCATCACACGTTCGACCTTGACTGGCCCATGTTCGGCCAGCTCTAAGGTGATGGTGTGGTGGAGCGAATGTGAGTGTGTGTAAAAGGGCCATTCTCCCACCCCTTTTCTCAGTACCCTCTCCCTCCCTCTGTAAGAATGTGGGTGTGAGTGGGAATGAGGTTTTTTATATTTTCTCTTTGTATATATATGTATTTGATTTCATGTATTAAAATTGTTTTCTCTTTCTCAGATTGTACTTTGTTTAAAATAATCTTTTATCAAAATTGTACTTTGTTTAAAATAATCTTTTATCAAAAGATTATACTTTGAAAGAGTAGTTTTTAGAGTTAAATATTGGAGAATTGTTGATGCTGAGGATTGTTTGGATATACATTTAGAGAGAGAGTGGAAGCTTGGACAGACTGCAAGAAGGGTTCTCTAGACGAGTGCTCCGCCCAGGCCTGAGACGGAGGGCTTTCATACCTCGCTAACCACCTGGACCACCATACCCGCCTTCGTTGACAATCCTGCCTCCTTCTAAGTTAGCCTACTACCACCCACCTCCAGCACACAAGTGATAGCGCGTGCCCCTTTTCGTTCGGTTGTTGTTGTGTTTTTTTATGTTTTGTGTAGATATATAAGTAAATTTGTTGTATTCGCCTGTTATTAAATTCTCTTTTGGTATCGTATTTGGATTGGGGAAATTTGGCCTCATTTTGAAGTGTGCACACTTCCCTTGTAAATATAAAATTGCTGTAACTATCATTGTACTTTTTTTGTAAGTAAGGGGACTGTATATACAATCCGTTTCATTCTCTCTCGATTTCTCACGTCCGGACAGTGTAGGAAGCGGGTTGGATCGATTGGGATTAGAAATATATTTTTCGGCCCGCTACATTTGGTGCCCGAATAGGGACGTGAGACTTCGAAACCGGGAGCGTGACGGGATTGGATTGCAGTCCATACCCAATTAGTGTGACAGACAAGTAGTTTGATTGATTTTTCCCTCCTCCTATCTTTTTACTAACTTGGGAACAATGGCTGTAGCGGAAACATTGAATGAAGAAGTAGTGTGATTGAGACTGGAGTTGAGAAAGAAAGAAGAGGAGTGCGAAATGTTGCGGGGAATGATGGAGGGAATGGAGAATAAAATAAAAGGGATGAATGAAAAGACTGATAGGATGAAGAAGGAAATGGGAGACCGACAGGATCAGATGGACCGACGGATGCAGGACCTGTATAACATGATGACAGGGGCTGGATCAGTCCCAGGACCTACAACCCTGACCTCTGCTCCTACTGAAGGGACTCCGCTAAATGGAATGGATGGCAGTAGGATTGAGTCTAAAGAAGATACTGTGAGTGGTAGGAAAGGGGGTGAATGGAAGAGAGTGGAAAGTAAGAGAGGAAGTAAGCATGGTTCTAAGGTTAAGGATAGGAAGGCAAGAGGGAAGAGTGTGGATTCACTATACTCAGATGAGGGAGAGAGTGACGATATGATTGGAATGAGTGAGACCGAGAGTAGCTCTTCGGAAAGTGAAGTGAATGTGGGAAAAGGAATTTTGATTAGGGAAGTGCCAAGGATTGATAAGTTTAGATTGCATGGGGGAAAGAGTGTGGATGAGTTCTTCGGGGATTTTGAGCGGTACTGCAAGCTCAAGTACCCGCAGAACAAGGGTCACTTGGTGAGTGTTCTGGGAGATTGTTTGGATGGGAAAGTGTTGGAGTTCTTGCGAGTGATAACGAGTGTGGGAGAGCCTAAGTATGATGTAGTGAAGAAGAGATTGATTGGGCAGGTGAAACGAATGAAAGAGAGTGTGAAGTATAGAAGGGTGAATGAATTTGAGAAGGCTCGAATGGGGAAGAGTGAAAGTGTGAATATGTATGCACATAGGCTTGAGAGTATGGCAAGAACGAGGTATGGTGATTATGATGTAAATGAATGTAAACCACTCATGAGAAAGTTTTTGGACATGATCCCGCGAAAGGTGAGTGAATTGGCTGAGTGGAAAGAGAAAGGAGAGAGTGAGACTTACAGGTGAACGGTTGATGTGGGAGGATGTGTTGGAACTGTTAGAAGATGGACGATTTGATGATGAAAGTGATCTAGAAGAGGATGGATGGTACAGTGTGAATGTTGGGGGTAAGAAGCCCAGGAGCTTTCATCCACCCCAGCAGTTTGTCAGCTACAGGGATGCCCTGAAGGCTGCACCAGCTGGAGTGATGTCAAACTTCCTGGGCCGGCAGAATGGATGGGCAAATGGAGGGTGGTCGAATGGAAGGGGGCAGATGAATTTCAAGCGTGGGAACGGATATATGAGAGAGAAACCGAGGTATGTCCCAGTAAACGAGAGACCGAATGGTGGGAGAAAGATTGTGGAATGTCGTCGGTGTGGAAGGAAAGGTCATATGTTGGCAGAATGTAGGTGGACATCTGGTGCATGTTTTGGGTGTGGTAAGAAAGGGCATATGATAAAGGATTGCCAGGAAAGTGTGAAAGAGTGCTTCGAGTGTAAAGAAATAGGCCATTTGAAGAAAGATTGTCCGAGGTTGAATAGTGGAGCAACTGGTGGGGAAAGTATGAAATATGCATGTGGTAATTGTGGAAAGGCTGGTCATTATGCAAGGATGTGTCGTGACCAGAGGAATGTATGTAGCTATTGTGCGATGGAAGGACATTCGAGTGAAAAGTGTTGGATTAGACTGAGAGCGCAAGGTGTGAATGGAAAGTCTGAAGCCGGAAACTGAATGGTAAGAGGGTACCTGCTGAAGTATCCTCTGGGTGCATGAGTGTGAGTAATGTGTTGGTAAGTCTGTCTAGTGTGAAAGTGCTGTCTGGTAGGAAGTATGAGTGTCTGAGTGTGAAGGTGGAGTTGAATGGAATTGAGTGTTTGGCTTTAATAGATTCTGGATGCAAGGCGAGCTTGGTGTATAAAGATGTGTATGACAAGGTTAGCGAGAAAGCCCTCCTGTCTGAGTGCAAGGATAGTTTGGTAGGTATTGGTAATAGGAGAGTGCTTGTGATTGGAATGATAAGGTCAGCTGTTCGAATGCATGGTATGATGATGAATGAATGTGAATTTTCTGTGATTGATAAGGTGAGTAGTGAGTATGGTGTGATTTTGGGGTATGATTTTATGAAAATGAATCGTATGGTTGTGCATCCTGCGAGTGATCAGATTGAGAGAAAGATTGGTAAAAATGGGGTGTATAAGTTGTATGTAGGGAAAGATGGTAGCGTTTTGAGGAGTGTGTTTACTGGTATTGAGGTGACTGCTATGGAGAATGTAAGGCTTGTGAAGGGTGAAAGGGTGTCTGTTAGAGTGAGTTGGAGTAAGGATGTTAATTTGAATGTGAGTGAGAACACTGTGATATTGGATGGAAAGGATGCGTGTTATAAGGTAAGGCGTGTTGCTTGTGTGTTTGATGGCTTGATGAGAATGAATGATCCTTTTGTATGTGTGCAGGCGGACCCCAGTGTGAAAGGGCAGGTGAGGGGAATCCAAGTCGGAGATGTACTGGGCCACCTCTCCACTGTCAATGAGGTAGGTATGGATGATAGTACGGATGTCAGGGTGAATGTTGCAGGTGAAGAGACGTGTGAATGGACGTATAATGATGTGAAGAGCATGGTGGAATTGGATGGATGTTTAACTGAGTATGAAAGGGAGGATGTGTATCGAATGATATTTGAACGAAAGGGAGCCCTCAGTAAGGGTGATCTGGATTTCGGGGTTGCAAAGCTCCCGGAATTCAAGATTGTCCTGAAGGAGGACTCCCCAATCTATCAGCGGCCAAGGCATTTCCCACATCCGGTTGCTGATGAGATTGAGGAGCAGTGCTTGGAATTGGAGCAATTGGGGGTGATTGAAGAGAGCGAGAGTGCATGGAATAGTCCAATTGTACCTGTACGTAAGCCGGATGGAAGATTGCGTCTGTGTGTGGATTATAGAAAGGTGAATGAAAAGACTGTGAAAGAAAGGTTTCCGATGTGTGTGGTATCTGAGTGTGTGTATAGTATGCATGGGATGGAGTGGTTTACGAAGTTGGATCTGGTACGGGGGTATTACCAGATGCCCATTGCTGAGGAGAGCCGGCCAGTAACTGCTTTCTCTTCCTCAAAGTGGCATTACCAGTTCCGGAACCTCAGCTTTGGGTTGGCTAATGCTCCCGGAGCCTTCCAGCGGGCAATGAATGTTGTGTTGAGTAAGTTTGCGAGTAAGAATGTGATTGCGTTTATAGATGATATTTTGATTATGACTGAGACTTTTGAGGAGCATATGAGATTGGTGAATGATGTGTTGAGAACGTTGGAGAGTGTTGGTGTGAAGGTGAAAATGGCGAAGTGTGAATGGTTTGCGAAAGAAGTGGAATTCCTTGGGCATATGGTGAGTGAGAATGGGTTGCGAAAATCGCCGAAGTATGTTGAGAAGGTGCGAATGTTTCCTAAACCGGTGACTGTGAAGCAACTGAAGTCGTTTTGGGGTTTGATTGAGTTCCAGCGAAAGTTTATACCTGATTGTTCTGGTGTGAGTAAGCCTCTGACTGAGTGGATGGGCAAGAAAGGTAGTACAGTTGTCAAGTGGAATGATAAGATGAATGAGGCGTATGAGAGACTGAAAGAGGCAGCGGCTGAAGATGTTGAATTGGCTTACTCAGATTATAGTGTAAATGCTAAAATGCTTGAACTGTATACAGATGCGAGTGGGTATTGTATGGGAGGTTTTCTGATGCAAGAGCAGCGTTTGAATGGAGAGAATGTCAGGCGAATAATTGGGTATGTATCCAAGGCTATGAATGTTGCAGAACGAAAGTATTCGACTGTGGAACGAGAGCTGGCTGCGATAAGATATTGTTTGAAAGTGTTGCGTCCATTTTTGTATGGTGTGAGGTTTGTGATAAAAACCGATCATCAACCTCTTGTGTATCTGCAGCGTATGAAGTGGGCTGATAGTAGGATTGCAAGGACTTTGGAAGATTTGAGTGACTTTGACTATGTGATTGAGTATGTGCCTGGTGAACGGAATGGAGTGGCTGATTTGATGTCAAGGCATCCTGGTACGAATGATGAAAATGTGTGTGGAGTGAGTGATCCTGAGTATTTGCCAAAAGGGATTATGAATGGAAAAGAGAGTAAGGGTGGTGGTGATTCCTTGTTTGAGAGTGTATGGAATGGTTTGCAAGATTTGAAGAGTGATGGAGTAGATGTGAGAGTGCCCGATAGTGTAGATGATTTAAGGAAGGAGGTAATGAATGAAGTGTGTAGGAAGCCTGAAAGCATTGCTATGGCAAAGGTGCGGAACTTCATGAAAGAATTGAGAGCGATGTGTATGCAAGGGGTCCCGCCATTTCAGGAAGTGTTGATTGTAGTGAGTCGTTTGTATGGAGTGATTGTTTATATGCACTTTGGTGGTGAGAGGCCGATTGTGTACAAAGATGAGAAGATGAAAGGTTTGAATCCTAATGTGGTACATCTGCAATGTTTGAGCGGTGTGCACTACAATTGGGTGATTGAAAAGTGTTCATATATAAGAGAGAAGAATGATTGTCTGGATGAAGATGAGTGTGTGTTGAGTGATGATATGGGAGTTAATGACAGTGTGGATATCAGTGCTGATGTTGGTGTGCTTGTTCCTTCGGTGTATTGCGAACATGGTGGACCTGATATGATGGAAGCAAGAGTGAAAGTTGGTGAAAGGTTGTTCTGTGGTTTGATTGATACTGGAGCGCAGGTGTCTTTAGTGAATGAGAGGATTCTGAGTAAGTATGATGAGTTTAAATGTTGCGAGCATAAACCTGTGAAGTTACGGATAAGTGGATTAAGGAATGGCTTGATAGTGGCATGGGAACAGGTTAGTCTGAAAGTGAGTTTGGGTAATGGTGTGAATGTGAAGCATGACTTTGTGATTCTGAAGGATGAGCAAATGCCGTGTTGTTTCTTGCTTGGTGTAGACTTTATGAGATTAAATGATTTGTCTTTGGATGCTGATAAGGATTGTCTTATGAAAGGTGAATGTGAGGTGATGAAGTTGAATGAGTGTGCGAAGAATGTTGTCAAATTTTGTGGCATGATTGAGTTGGTCATAGATGATGAGAATGAGATTTTAAGTGATGATGATATTCTAGAGATGCAAGTGATGTGTCCTTTTGTTAGTGAGTTGAAGAGGTGTGTAATGATGCGTGTTGATTTGAATGAATGGCCAGAGTGTTTAAGTGATTTTAAAAGGTATGCTAAGGATTTTGTTGTTTGTATGGATGTTGTATATTTTGTGAGGCATGTGAAGGGTGGTGATGATATGTATGTACCTGTGATGTCCTTAGTTGGTATGATTGGTCTGGTGAAGGTTGTGCATGATAATTATGGGCATATGGGTAAGTTTAAGCTGTTGGAGTGTATGAAGGAGCGTGTGTTCCATCCGTTTCTGAGAACTGTTGTGAATGATGTTGCAACTACGTGTGAAAGGTGTCAGAAGCGAAAGGTGCAAGGTGTGCAAGTGAAACCATCGATGTTGAAAGTTGATGCGAAAGAACCGTTTGAATTGGTAGTGATTGATTGTGTGTCTTTGCCGCGTACGAGTGCTAGGAATGTTGGTATGGTTGTTATGGTTGATCATAAAAGTAAGTTTGTGTATGCAGCGCCTGTGAGAGATAAAAGGAGTGTGACTGTTGCGCGTGTGGTTGAGCAGTTGTTTTTTCCTATGTGTGTATGGAAGCCTAGAAGATGTCTGAGTGATAATGGGCCTGAATTTGTAGGGGAAGTGTTTGAGCAAATGTTGAGAGAGAATGGTGTGGAGCATGTGAGAACAACTCCGTATGTACCATCTTCAAATGGATTGGCTGAACGGACTATAAGAACCTTGTGTGAGATGTTGAGAATGATGAGTACGACAGTGAATGACTGGGATGTGTGTCTGGGGAGAGTGTTGTGGGCGTATAATTCAACTGTGCATAGTGCAACTGGAATGTCACTATGTCAGTTTGTGATGAATTTTGAAAGGCGAGTGAAAGATAGGTTTCGTTTGAGTGAAAGTGAGCAGAGTGTATGGCGTGAGGCGCATGAAAGGCTCCATTCATTTGAATTAGGTGCAAAAGTATTGAAGGTGAAAGAAGTGAAGGGTAGGTTGAATGTGTCAAAGATGAGTGAGAAGTTTGATGGACCTTATAGAGTTGTGAGGGTTTGGGAAAATGGGGTGACGTATGTTTTGGAGAGTTTGAATGACGGTATGACTGAGAGAGTGCGGGCTCATCAGAGTCAGTTAAGGAGATGGAGAGAACCTCCTGACTACCTGGTGAGCCATCCGGTGTATAGACTGTGTAGAGAGAGAGGTAAAGTGCATGATGATGAGATTGAATGTGATAGTATGGATCTGTCTGGAAAAGAGCTAGTCTTAGTCTCGAGGAGTAGAAAGCGTACAAAGAAGAGTGAAAGGAAGAATGCAAGTACAAATGAAAGTAAGTCTGAGTAGAGTGTTTCTGGTATGGGGGATCTTGAAAGGGAGATTGAGTTTTTGCGTAAACAGGTGAGTGATTTGGCTGGTATAAGTAGACGAGTGAGTGAGCTGCCTGTGCCAAAATTTTCTGGTTTTGGGAACAGTATGAATGATAGTGTGTTTGGGCAGAATGAACCTAGTGTGGCTGATTTTTCGGGTTTTACGAATGGTAATAATAGGGATGAATTTGATGTAGTGAATGATGAAGTGGCTGATTTTTCAGGTTTCTGGTGGGAACCAGTCGAAGGGGTTTCTGGTATGCCTGTTGAGAATACAGGGGATGTGAGTGACCTGTCTGTTTCACAAGAATGTACCTTGAGTTGGATGAGAGCTGTGAGTGAGGAGCTGATGAATGGGGGTATGAAGAGTGAAGGTTCTGAACGGAAGAGTATGAAAGAATTCTGTCGTGAGATGGGAGAACTGGTAATGAGGGCTAAGAGTATGGTTGATGAGATGATCAATAGTGACGATGAGACTGACAGGACGACTGACGAACAACCACGACTAATTGCTACGCGTAGCCAGGGACCAGTAGAAGAGTGTGAATGGGTGCAGAAGGGTGCAATTGAGCACAAGTGGTACCGTGAAGAGTGATTGAAAGGGTTTTGTGAGTGGCTGGTCAAATGGCTTAAGGAAGGAGGGGTGTGGTGGAGCGAATGTGAGGGTGTGTAAAAGGGCCATTCTCCCACCCCTTTTCTCAGTACCCTCTCCCTCCCTCTGTAAGAATGTGTGTGTGAGTGGGAATGAGGTTTTTTATATTTTCTCTTTGTATATATATATGTATTTGATTTCATGTATTAAAATTGTTTTCTCTTTCTCAGATTGTACTTTGTTTAAAATAATCTTTTATCAAAATTGTACTTTGTTTAAAATAATCTTTTATCAAAAGATTATACTTTGAAAGAGTAGTTTTTAGAGTTAAATATTGGAGAATTGTTGATGCTGAGGATTGTTTGGATATACATTTAGAGAGAGAGTGGAAGCTTGGACAGACTGCAAGAAGGGTTCTCTAGACGAGTGCTCCGCCCAGGCCTGAGACGGAGGGCTTTCATACCTCGCTAACCACCTGGACCACCATACCCGCCTTCGTTGACAATCCTGCCTCCTTCTAAGTTAGCCTACTACCACCCACCTCCAGCACACAAGTGATAGCGCGTGCCCCTTTTTGTTCGGTTGTTGTTGTGTTTTTTTTATGTTTTGTGTAGATATATAAGTAAATTTGTTGTATTCGCCTGTTATAAAATTCTCTTTTGGTATCGAATTTGGATTGGGGAAATTTGGCCTCATTTTGAAGTGTGCACACTTCCCTTGTAAATATAAAATTGCTGTAACTATCATTGTACTTTTTTTGTAAGTAAAGGGACTGTATATACAATCCGTTTCATTCTCCCTCGATTTCTCACGTCCGGACAGTGTAGGAAGCGTGTTGGATCGATTGGGATTAGAGATATATTTTTCGGCCCGCTACAATGTCCTCTATGGAGTAGTCAATGAGTTACCTCACATAAACTACTCCTTTCACAAAGTTCATGGTAGAGTGTGGCGTCACACTCACCGGAGTGCCATCAAGTGTCAGAAGAGCACTTATCTTGGCCGCCTCGGAGGGATCTGCCACATTCGCCAGAAGGCTCCCTTCCGAGAAACGGGTCACCTTTGGCTCTCTACCAATTACCCTAGCTAATCCTCTCCTCTGATGGATCATGTTGCCCTTGGCCAACATGCTGCCATCAGTGGAGTGAAAAACTAGGAAGCGTTTAAATCCAGCGGGCTCGAAAACGCTAGGTAGCCTCTGAATGAGGCGCCCCGATGTTATCGAGGCTCCGCCTTGCGCTCTTTTCGTCTTAGTCATAGTCAGGGGCTCTGAACCTGGGGGGGCAGAGGGGCTGGATGTGCCGATCTTGGCTTTGTCGCTTCCCAAAGTGGCAGCAGACCCATCCATCCCCGCAGCCCCCACGGATGGAGAGGAGCCCCGAGTCTTTTTCCTGCTTTTTCTTTTTAGGAGAGTTGGGCAGGGAATGAACCCGCTTCTCCCTTCCGCCGGCAGGAGCCCCCAGGCCAGATGGACCGGCCTCAGCTAGGTCCATCTCCGAAATGGAGAAGGTCCTGGCAGTCGTACGGGCACCAGTCGGAGGAGATCCCTCCCCTCCTCGTACTGCCTAGGAAACCCTAGTCATTTGAGGAGGACCTTGCATAGGTTCAGATTTGGGTTCGGCGCTGGGTTGCCTCAAAGACCATGTCTAGCTCTGGGGAGGCCTCCAGTTGACCATCCCTCCTCCCCCACGACATCGCAGGTCCTGTTGGCATCATTGTCAATTGCCAGGTGGTGGGGGGAGGCACAGGCCTTTACCCCGGCAAGGTTCAATATTCGTGCCAGCAGGTCTTTTGAGGGAAGCGACCGAAGGGGCCTGGCTTCCCTCTCCTTCCTAAGGGGTTTGCCCTACCGAGCCACTTCACTGGGGAGCGGTCGGCTATGGGCTGCCTGCTGGCTTTCTTGGCAGTCCCCTTGGAAAGAAAAGGGGGACTGCCGCTGGAAAAAGGGAGGTGGCCGAAAGCACCTCCAGAGAAGGGGGTGAAGGGGAGTCCCCTACGCCCATAGGCGTAGGAGAGGAGTAAGCCTCCTCTCCGGTTAGAGAAGTTTGGAGGGTCCCCTGCACAAGCACAGGGGGGAGGGGGACCTCCATTTTTTCTTTGGAGCTGCCTGAGGGCGGCTCCGTCAATGTACAAGGGGAAATGGGGAGAGATTTGGGGGTTTTTTGTTCATTCATGCGCATGGTGACCCTATTTGTGCTACGGGACGCAATAGCTCATCACCTCTTGCAGTTGCCCACACTGCAAGAGGTGCTTACAGGCCTGGCAGAGCCAGGCGCCGCCATTTCGGACCACCCCTCCTGCCTGGTGGCCTGGCAGTCCATCGGCATGGCGGCTCCACCTTAGACACGGCGTAAAAAAAGATAGATTTTGAAGACGAGAGGAAAAGGTATGTGAGGAAGGTATGGGTGGGGATGAAGCAGGTTGTTAAAAACCAACCACCCTAGACCGGAGCTCAGGGGTTAGGGAACATTGTCCCCTCCCCCCTCAGCCCCGATCCAGGGCGGTTGGTTGAGAAGGTCAGCATCTACCCTGTGAAATTAGAGGCTGACCATAGAAAGTTGTGGGAGAGGTTGTATGAAAAGCGACGAAGTAGGGGAGAAATACAGGCTGTCTGAAAGAAGAAGAAGAGGCTAAGCTGGGGTACATCTCTCTAATGAGAACATATTTAGTATCCTCAGTCTATATTCATATTCAAGGTACTTCAGAGAAGGTATTACTTTTGTTGCCCTCCTTTGTACTGACTCTAGCAGGTTGATGTCATGTCTAAAATGTGGTGACCATGCTTGTATACAGTACTCTAAATGTGGCCTAACATATGAGTTGTAGAGTTTAAGGATAACCTCTTTACTCTTGTAGTAACTGATGGGTCAGCAGTGCCAGACCCAGCCCTTTGTCAGTCACTGGCAGCACCCACAGTGCCCATAGAATGCCATCATCTAACATACAACTCTTGTCTTTGGATGTAGGTTGTCTTTATTAAAATATACGTGCTTGTCTTGTTCATTGGCCATCACCGTACTGGCTTTCTGGAGCAATTCCTATCTCTTGTCCATATCAGTACATTTAACACTGTAAATAACACACTCGCAATTGATGCAGTATATATCAGACAAGAGGACAATGGAACCCACAGCCAAAGTGGCAGACTGGTTTATTTTAGCCAGGGCCTCAGCATCATTGGTGGCTTTGATGCCTCAAACAATCAAGGAGTCCTTCCTTTTTCTCCTCTCCTCCATCTCAGTAATCTCCTTCCTAATCATTAAGCTAACAGAGACTGAGTTAGAGTTGGTCTCAGTGGGTAATTTCAGTGCCGGGTTAAGGGAAGCCCTGGCACAAGCAGCATTCCAGTCACTGGCAGCCTGAAGAGTAGCGGTTTGGACACTGGCCATAGCAGACACCTGCTCAGTGAGAGATCTCAGAAGCACACAGAGCTCTGACTGTCTCATGCAATTGCTTAATAGCACCATAGTTATCATTTCCTCCACCAGCACAATCAGCTCCACTAAAGTTATTTCCACTATTTACCCTACAACCTGCACAGACAAATAGTATCCGGTCGCCACCAACATCCTTAAGTGCCTGAGTAGCAGTCTGGGGTAGGACCATACAGATAGAGGAGTCATGAAACCACAGAGGGCATTTATCACAGCCAATAGTCATCATCAGTATCACCTCCACATGTTCCATAGTGGCCATCTGTACTACAGTTATTACCAAAACTAATAATGCTGACATTAGAATCAAGAGGGGTGTTGGGCTTACGAATGGGGTTCTCACCTGTACCGGCACCACGTCCACAAGGCATGGCAAAGAAGCTCAGAAGCACGAAGGAGCAGGAGGTGGTCAGGTCACAGGTTCTCTTGTTTTCTTTCTGGGCACATTTGAGCAGATCTTGGGGCCTTTCTTTTTCTGTTAATAAATGTGTACATATTTGCTTTAGTAGATCAATTTCTATCCCTATAGGGGAGTACTTCATTGGTGATTACCCTATTCCTTTAAAGACCTCTGTGAAAGATTTGGGAGTCCTTGTTGATTCTTCATTAAAGTTTCACCTGCATGTGATTAAACATTCTGTAAAGCAAATGGAGTAGCCAATAATATTCTTAGAGGCACAATTTGTAGGTCAGCTAAGTTCATGGTCCAAGTGTTCATCACTCATATTCGACCCATTATTGATTTTGGCTGTGCGGTGTGGAATACTGGCTATGTTGGCAACTTGCACTTGTTGGAGTCTATACAGAGGAGATGGACAAAAAAGATTTGGGTATTTTCTGATCTTTCTTATGCTGATAGATTATCTAATTTGGGCCTGTTCTCCATCAAAGGACACCTTCTCCATGCAGACCTAATTATGGCTTGGAAGATCCTAAATGATCATTGTCCCCACTTGTTTGAATGTAGAAGAGAAAACAGAACTTGTGGTCACAGCAAAAAAAATCCTTCTACCCCACTCACTTTTTCTCTATAAGTGTTGTTAATATCTGGAATTCTCTCTCGGACGATGATGTCAGTGCAAGTTCGGTTGTTGTTTTTAAGTGGAAAGTTGAACTGTTTCTTGGCCCCCTACAATATGAGTTTTAGTTCATTTTTCCTTTGTGGTTCTGTTCTGCATCTGTAATTAGCCAACCTTTTTGCTTGCCTTAAGTCTTATTCCTGCCCTACTGGTTGGAAGATGCAACAGCGACTGGTGAGGGATTGAAGAACCTCATCAAGGTAAAGACCCTGTGCTGAAAGCTCAATAGAAATTTTCCTGCAGGATGTTCTTCTGTTCTTAAGAGCGTCTTTTATTAATTTTCTATATGTTCTTGGAGTTTTTTTTCATTTTTGATTACATTTTCCACCCCTTTTTGAGTTTAAATCGGTAAACCTGATGTTCCTCAGTCATGGATGCAAAATATTTTGTCCATGTTCCAATATGTTTCACCTTTTTTTACTAAATTCGAGGGAAGGCTGGTTGTGTAGAGGACTGATTGCAAGGGAGATCGCACTGCGATGACCCTGAAATTTCAATCAATTGGGGGGGGTCTGAGGGGCACAGTCCCCGGTAAACATGAAGATTGGCAGCGCACCCGAAAAAGTATATTTTTTTATGTATATGTTTCGTTCACCCGTGCATGTATATTCATGCGCGGTTGGTTAGATAAAAACATTAAGAAAATATTAGAACATCATTCTATAAACACTCTTGATTATATACTGGAGGGCTGTGCCCCCCAGACCCCCCTCAATTGATTGAAACTCAGGATCATCGTAGGGGGTACCCCCCACAGTGTTTAAACCCCCCATGAGCAGTCCCCTTGAATTTACTCCAAAAGGGTGAAGCATATTGGAACACAGATGAAATAGTTTATGTCCTATTGTTCACGCCGCCGATCAAAATGTTTACCCAGCCCCCCCAGTATAAAATCATAATTGTTTATAGAATAATACCCACACTTGTTTTGTTTTTTTACCAAATTCTTTCTGCGACTTGTGGGGGAACAAAATCGCTTCTGCATCTTGTAGGGGATGGCTAACGTCATAACTGAATAAATAATGAATTTGTATTTTTTTCACACTTAAGATCACTTTACTCACTTTATATTTATTTTTTCATATATTTATTTTTCAATTTTTTTACTATTTTTATTAACATATTTATACATTTAAATAAACTTAGCTAGATCTTTTAGAGGAACTAGTTTTTGTGGAGCTTTTTTTTGTGGAGAAGAGACGATCTTTTATACGGGAATTTCAGTTTTGACATGGATTCTTCGTGTACAACTTCCCCTAGGATCTTGATTCCCAGGCAGGTGACCATCAAGCGGCAATCCCCCTGGCCTTTGTATCGGCCCTACCTGTGAGGACAGGGAAATAGTATCATCCTAATGTTACATTCTGACTTTCCATATGCTCTCCATTTGTCTGGTCACAGAGTCCCAACAGAATAAGCAGCCATTCTCCTCCACTCTTTTCTATCACCTCATTCATTTCACATCTCATTTCATTCATTCTCACTAACATACTTGTCGCATTCCAACATGAAATGCTCTTCTATCTCATCTTCACCCATGTCACACATTTTCCTGCCAGAGTCTGACCATCTGTAATTTCTTGCATTCACATCTATACATTGTGTCCTAGCACGGAAGAGAAGGTCACCACCCAAGCTTCCATCATACAAACTTTCATACCTTGGTGCCTTTTTCTCCTTATATAGCTCTAGTGTCCTCTTTCTCTCCATCTCATCCATCTACTTTCTTTGAGCCACATCTTTCACCACTTTGTCTATTTCATTTTTCCACTTCCTCCCATCCCAGTTACATCCCTCCCCATTTGCATTCAAAGCTGTTCCACAACTTTCCAGTTTATTTAGTGGTTGAGAAAAATTAATAACATTGGTATTTGGCCCCATCATAAATTAATTAAAGTATATAAAAAGCATTTTCCACAATAAAGTAAGTAAAAAGCATTTTCCATTTGGTTTATTTCTGAAATTTATTACATGAAAAATGGCGCCTTGTAGATTTGAACTAGGATTCAAACACGCCTTTATTTATTTTGGGGGGTAAACCAAAATACATTGGAAGTGATTTGCCACAATATGAGTATATAAAAAGCATTTTCCACAATATGAGTATATAAAAAGCATTTTCCACAATAAAGTAAATAAAAGGCATTTTCCATTTCGTTTATTTCTGGGATTTTTTTTACATGAAAAATGGCACCTTGTAGATTTGAACTAGAACTCAAACATGCATGAATATTCATGCGAGGGTGAACAAAACATAAACACAACTTGGTGCGTGCCGCTAACCTTCCAGTTTACTATATTTCAATGACTCAAATCACTTTGTTCACCCATTTTGGTTTAATTTATTCATAGCTAAAAAAAATACAGCAAACACAAAATCAAACTAATAACTAAGAAACAATCTGAAACACACAAAAACACTATAAATAACAGAAAACATTTTATATGCACTCTAAAGCCAAGATACTAATGACTCACACAACTGTCTGTGATTTCATTGAAATGGTCAATGCAGTGTTGCTCTTTCATTGTTACCCATTATGTATACTTACAAAGTAACCTAAGGCTCTTGAAAATAAAAGGTAAAGTTGCTCGGTGTTGGTGCATAAAATAAATCCATTTGCAATCAATAAAATTGGTTTCACTGTTGTTTTGGTTGAGAAAAAAGTCCAATTTTGGAAAAATCTATAATAATTCCACCATATATATATATATATATATATATATATATATATATGCAGTTAAAAGGCTATTTTGGGCAAACACAGTCTTCAACAAAGCCCTTGGAAGGAGCTCTTCTCACATACACAAGAAGGTAACACTTAAAATAAGCATTCTTTCAGATAGTCATAAACTATCTTTTGATTGGCTTTTTTAAGTGTCACCCTTGCTTTTCAAAGAGTATGGAAAATTTGTTTTCATCTTCATCTTCGCTACACCTAAAAAGAAAGAAAAATTATTGCATTCGGAAGGAAGTCTTCTCACATACATGAGAACGCTATTTTAATTGTTACCTTCTTGTGTGAAAAGTGCTGCTTCTGAGGGCTTTGATGAAGACTGTGTTTGCCAAAAATAGCCTTTAACTGCATAATATATATATATATATATATATATATATATATATATATATATATATATATATATATATATATATATATATATATATATATATATATATATATATATATGTGTGTGTGTGTGTGTGTGTGAAAAAAAATATTAGAATGCTAAAATACAGTCTAAATGATCATACAAAATAATACCAACTTTTTAAAAATAAAATAAACGAAGAGAAACAATATATTTCAACAAAAGGCAAAGACCTTGTAGCATGCGAGAAGTTCAGGCGAGCAGCTTAAATGAGTATTTTTGGGGACTCAGGATGGCCAAGTGGTTTAGGACTCTCGCTAATGGCTGTCCCGCAATGCAGGAAGCGTGTTCGAAACTCATTTCACAACTTTTCTTTATTTATTTGTCTTTATGCCCCTTTCATACTCTAAGATATCTACAATGGTGCCCAGACCCAGGAGGAGAGGGAGGTACAACTTTAAATCCTTGAATAACAATTCCAGACACCGTTCTCCTCAATCCTCAAAATAGGAGGGGGCTTGTGTAGCATGCGAGAAGTTCAGGCAAACGGCTTAAATGCTTTGCTTGAATGTCTTTTGGGGAACTCAGGATGGCCGAGTGGTTTAGGACTCTCACTAACGGCTGTCCCACAACATGGGAAGCGCATTAGAAACTCATTTTGCTACTTTTATTTATTTATTTTTCTTTGCACCCATTTCCTACTTTAAGCTATCTACAACCTCATCACCTGAGCAAAAGTTTTCTTAAATTATTTTTCCCCTCCACTTTCAACCCTTATGTACCATAAATATTTTCTGCCATAATTTGATCTCTATAATCGGGACAGGATACCATCCCAAAAGCTGCTGTGCACCTAGCTCGCTATAACCCAATATTTAAGGAACTTAGCTCGTATTTCTGGTCCGCAGCATATTCCATAGTTCTTAGTTATAGTAAGGAAAGATGCAATGTATGCAGTGATATTATCCTTACATTGCAATTTTCCTTATTATTGTAAAATATAGCGTGCCTCCACAGGTGGGTGCAACTATTTCTATTTTTTTTTTAATAAATATTTATAACAAATCAAGGGTGTGCATTTTCCAAAATTTAACCAAATCAAGTTTAATTTTATGATTTAAAAAAAAGGGTACTTGGTTTAGAGCGATGAAATGAGTGATTTGATTTTTTTCTGTTAGATTAGGCTATCTGTGATTAAAATAAAAACAATTTACTATGAATTAATCTCCAAATACCTCCTAAATTTTAATATTTTTAAATGCTCTATATTTAGCCCAGTTCTATCAAAGAAAGATCTTAGGTAAAGGAATATGTTGTATTAATTCCTTGTGTACTATTGAATAGCAATTCTAAAACTTTATAATACTGTAAGAATTTCTAAAATAAGTAAATACAACTAGAAGGTTATGTTGAATGTATAAGAATTAATTCCCCATTGTGTAATGTCAAAATATCGCATGTATGCAGCTGTTTATGTAAAAAGGGAGATAGACAGCACAAGATGAATACTCGAATCAAGAAGAGACATCTGAAGACTTTCCAAGTCCCTGCCGAGCTCCACGGGTAGGTGGAGCCATGGCAGGCAGTCCACCTAAGAGAAGAATAACTCTAATTTCAAAATTTGATAATTTGCCTCTTCCAGAAGATCCTTTGTGAGTATCTGAGAGTAAGAATACTGAATCCAGCTCCACGATTCTTTTACCTTTGAGGAAGTCTGATAACCTTTGCCCAGCCTACAATCAAGCAAGAAAAGAGGTTTCTACCCTTTTGGAGTCAGTGCCCCATGAATTCCAGGCATTCACAAGAGAAGTACTCCCAAGTTAAACAATTATAACCATTTTATATCTATTACTATCAAGTGAATCAGAGCAGTGTGATGAGAGGTCAACCATTATATATATATATATATATATATATATATATATATATATATATATATATATATATATATATATATATATATATATATATATATATATATATATATATATATATATAACTGAATCACAAAAATATGGAACGCGATGAATATATAAATAAAGTCAACAGCCATGAAAGAAAATGAAACATGAAACACAGGAGATCTACAGGGCCTTTTGACTAATCATCCTTTACAAAGCAGCCTGAAGCAGAAAGAAACATAAGAAGAATTTTTTACAAAGAAAACACACATACGTATATGGCAGATGAGGACATTAAGATTATGAAGGCATTAACAGGTATTTGGAAACCAACCCTATTAAAAAATTAAGCCTGGCAAAACAGAAGGTGACCATTGAGAAATGGTTTACAAAAAAGAGGAGGGGTACTCAAACTGTCCAAACTAAATTAAGATTACAATTACATAATTCTTCTATTTGAGAAGCAATAACAATTTATGAGATTTTTTTTTTTTTAATTTTATAGAGCCTATCTGGCAACTACCCACTTGGGCATAAGTCACCGAAAAACACAACAGCCTAGAACTAGGCTACTTTAAAGTAAAAATATGAGTGCAACCTACAAACAAAACAATAACAAAAAAAGAACCTTAAATAAAGGGGAGAAGCCCGGCCTCCCCCAAAAAGTCAACAAGTCAATGTGCACGAATCTGTCCCGAGTACAAGGGACAGGTGGTAGCGACCCCGCCCATCCTGGTACCGGGACAGGTATCGTGCGCGAAGATCACCCAGACTGGGACATTCGACAAGAATGTGCCGAACAGTCTGGGGGACGATGCAGTCATTGCAATAGGGCGCAGGCGAGCGCTCCATCAAATAGCGATGCGTCACACGAGTGTGTCCGATTCGGAGATGACAGAAAGCAACCTGAAGCTGCCACAGCATTGGGGGATAGGTCCATGGGAACAGTCGCGGCGCAATGGCATGCAACTTTAAGTTCCCTTCGACCGTCTCCCATCTTTTTTGCCAAGCAGTCTGAAGAGCTGCCCGTATTCCTGCCATGTAGTCGGTGTGAGGAAGAGCGAAACGCTGGTCCGGTCGCAGAGTCCTCGCCGACTCTTTGGCGCCCTCATCGGCGCCCTCATTCCCCACAATTCCTACATGTCCAGGAAACCAGCAGAAGATAATCTCAACATCCGCCCGGCTCGCCAAAACCGTGGCGTCACGAATATCGCGAATCAGGGGATGCGGAGATTCCAATGCCCCGAAAGCACTCAGGGCGCTTTGTGAGTCGCTATATATCACAATCCGGTCTCCAAACCGGGCACGTCGCGTAATCTCCCGTACCGAGTGGTGTATTGTCACCTGCTAGGCGGTGAAGACAGACGCAGCCCCGCTGACTTCAATCAGAGGGGATACGGCGTGGAAGCCGACCCCCTCTTGGGACTTGGAGCCATCCATATACACTGGCACGGTTCCAGCGTGACACGATGTGTGCTCCAAAAAGGTCGAACGCAATACTCCCGGCGCAGTATAAGCTTTGGGAGCAGAGGCGTGGCAACAAATAGCGAAATGTGGTACTCTCCAGGGTGGCGTCCTGGGCAGAACCAGGGGCGCCACCGGCCCGAGAGCTATATCTACCTCTCGAAGGAGTTTCCTGGCCCTAAACCCTTTCTAAACCCAAAGGGTTTAGGGTATGACTGGCGTCTTTCGGCGGCATAGGCACCATCGAGATCAGCTGCGGAAGCAGTGAGAGCTGTTGGCGACTGAGGGAGGCGCCAGGCTCGCGCGTACAGGCGAGTGATGCACTGCACACGGCGCAGAGCGAGTGGCATCTCCCCAGCATCGACCAACAGGCTCTCAATAGGGGAAGTGCGGAAGGCACCGGTCGCAAGGCGAAGGCCGGTGTGGTGGATCGAATCCACCTTCCGCAATAAATGCTCGGCTGCGGATGCATAAAACTCGCATCCGTAGTCGAGCTTCGAGTGAACAAAGAATCGATAAAAAAGTAAGACAGAAGCCCTATCAGCGCCCCAAGCGCTGAACGTCACGGAACGGATAATGTCCATAGTGCGGGTACAAGAGACCCTAAGGCTGCGAATATGAGCCTCCCAGGTGAGGCGTCTGTCGAATACAAGACCAAGGAAACGGTGCGACTCAGCTACATCCAGGCGCACCCCATTAAGAAACAAATCTGGGTTGGGGTGAAGCCATGGATGGCGGCAGAAGTGCACCACCTTAGTCTTGGCCAAAGAAAACCGAAACCTGTGCGCTTCGGCATAGCGAGAGACGCGGTTCAATGCCTGTTGGAGTCGACGCTCCAGAGTTGGCATCTGGGCCGCGCCAAAAGAGATCGAAAGGTCGTCCACGTAGAGCGTAGCGAGAACATCTTCCGGCAGCACCAAGGTGATGCCATTGATGCTCAGGGGAAAGTTTGACACTGAGGACACTTCCCTGCGGGACACCCTCTTCCTGCTCCTTTGAGCCGGAGAGGGCTCCCCCCCCCTGTTTGCGGAATCGACGATCTCGCAAAAATTCAGATATAAACATTGGGAGGCGTCCCCTCGCCCTCATCGTGTGGAGAGTCTCCATGATACCGTATCGCCATGCGGTATCATAGGCCTTCTCCAGATCGATAAAAAAACATGGCGTAGTGCTGTCTACGAAGGAAAGCCTCGCAGACGGCATTTTCCAGTCGGAGCAGAGCATCCGACGTGGAGTGGAACTTGCGGAAGCCGCACTGTGCGGAAGACAGATGGCCTCCGCTGTTTAGGAAAAAGGCTAATCTAACATTTACCAATTTCTCCATTAACTTGCACACGCAAGAGGTTAGAGAGATTGGGCGGAAACCGGTCGGAGTAGAGTGATCTCTCCCCGGTTTGCGAAAGGAGAGCACAGTAGTGATTCGCCAGGAGTCTGGGAGAAGACCTTCCACCCAGATCCTGTTGAACAAATCTAACAGAAAGGCCATGCCTCGCTCACCCAGGTGTCGAAGCATGGCGTACGAGACATTGTCCGGACCATGGGCGGTGTCCGCGCACGAAGCGAGAGCGGAACGCAACTCACTCACAGTAAACTTGTCATTGAAGGGTTCTCCGCCTCTGGAGGTAAAGTCCAACCAGCGGCCTTCCGCAACATCACAACGTGCATTGAATGCTGGCGGAGCAGCATCACGGATAGAGAATGCGGAAAAAGCGGTCGCTAAGGATTCCGCCACGACGCGAGGTCCGAGATTGCAGTCCCATTTTCCTGGAGAACGGGAGGGGGCCCTGCGAGAACTTGCCCCCGAATCCTTTTGACTCGCTTCCACACCTCAGCTAAAGGGGTCTTCCCCTTAAGTGAAGACATGTATGCCTGCCAAGAAGAGCGGCGGGTGTGCTTCGAAATATACCGGAACCTAGCCCTAGCCCGACGAAATTGAGCGACAGTGAAATCGTTCGGGCGGCACTTATAGCGCATGTAGGCATAACGCTTCTGTTTGAGGGCTGTCTCACACTCGGCCGACCACCATGGAAGTGGTCGGCGTGCAAAATGGCCAGACGTCCTAGGAATAGTAGTCCTAGGAATATGGTGGGGTGGGGCAACACTGACCTATTAGTAGAAAAACCCGCATAAAAATTCCATTTTGTACTGAGCGAGTGCAAACTGCCCAAAACAAACTTCACAGCATGGCCCACCTATGCTATACTCATAAATCCTCAATTCAGAAATAAGTGTCATTTTTGGCACTTCAAAATTTGGGGGGGAGCTCGGTCGGTGTTCCCCTACCACAGGAGAACACTGACCGGGGTGTGGGGGAACATCGACCCTTATTTTTGAAGCTCATAAAATAAAAACATTGGGTTTTTGCCTGAAATCAACATATATGATAACCCTAGCCACCCAATATCATTATTAAGTGATGAAATGAAAGATAAGCACATAAAAAATTAACATTTATTTGACAAAACAAAGTTAACTCTGGCAGACAAAAATCACCTTTTGAATTTTTATGAAATTTTATGAATTATTAACAACTATTTCAACCAGAGAGAGAAGTTAAAACACCTTAAATTATATGGCTGAAGTTTGTCTGTCGTATGCGGAGGCAAGGTAATAATCACGATTTGGCTAGTACTGATGGTAAGTTAGGGAATATTGAAAACGAGGTAAAAGGAATGCAAGCTGAAATTGGACTTCTTACAACAAGAATTAGTCAAGTCAAGACAAATTTAGCTAATCTTAGTGGATGTTTTGATCTGATACTGTGGAAGTCCTAAAAGCTAAATCATTATTTGAATCAAAGGATGAAGCAAAGAAGTTTATAGAAGACCAGAACCAGGCTGTAATTAAAAGACTACATTTAGAAGGTAGGATGAATGAACAAGCTCATAATATTAGAGCAGATGTCAAAGATGTCATTGATTGTAGGAATAAGGTGGTGATTGACTATATTCCCAGAGATTTTGTACCAGAGCAACTTCTCAGTGAAATAGCTGATACATGTGGGATTGAAGAGTATGATAAAAAAATGATTAGTAAATCTAGGAAATGGACTGTAAAGCCAGATGCTTTAGTTAGTAGTGCAAGAGCAAGTGCAGGTTCCAGAACAGGTTCAGGTTTGCCAACTCCTAGTAATATAATGGTAATTATCTTCATAAATGAGCATTGCAAATTTAAGTTTCTAAATAATGATGTCAGAGAGAAACTGAAGAAACTTAGAATTAGACATAAGTTATATGGTTTGATAGTTTATCATGATAAACCCAAATGTGAATGAAATCATATCAGAGATTTGAATGAAATTTGTAAAATTTGGAACTTGCAATTAGTGGCATCAGGGAACTTAACACACAAGTGGGAGGTAGTAAGAGGAAGGATGTGCAAGACCAAGAAAACACAGCCAACTCCTTAATAAAGTCTAGTATTAAAATCAGAACCAGTCAACTGGGTAGTTTTAAGTGTTTATATACTAATATTGATGGCATTTCAAATAAGTATAGTTTATTTAGTCATTTTATAAATAAGGAGAAGCCACATATTATTTTGGTTTCTGAAACAAAGTTATTGTTATCGGATCTATCTTCGGATTATTTTAGGTTACCAAATTACAAAGTTTATAGAAGGGATAGAGGGGTTAGATTTTGAGGTGGGGGAGTTGCTGTTTTGGTCCACAATTGTCTTTTTTCTGAAATTGTTGCTGATGCCGTTTATCATGTTACTGAGGCTATTGCATGTATGATTATGATTAAGAATGGATCAAGACAACTATTGTAGCTTGTATATATCGCCCTCCTAACTCTTCTCAAGATTATAAAGATAAAATTAATTTGGTTCTTAATGATTTGTGTCTGTTAAATATGAATGAATATTTAATAAGTGGGGACTTTAATTTTCTGAAGATGGATTGGATCAATCACTTGGTTGACTATGGTTCTTTAAATATTAGTGATAGTTTAGAGAATAAATTTTATGATGTATATCAAGATAATTTCCTCCATCAACATGTAGATGAAATTACTAAAAAAGAGGTGATTGTGAGCCTTCTCTGTTAGATTTAATTTTTACAAAAAATGAATTTGAAATTGACCATATTGAATATGAAGCACCTATAGGTAAAAGTGACCATGCAGTTTTAATTTTTGACTTCACACTAGAAAGTTTCTGTGAAATTGAGAAGAGTGAGTTTCCTAGGAAGAGATATTTTAAAGGAAATTATGAGGCTATTAATGTAACTCATCATCTCCCTGGTATCCAACCGTTATTATGAATGTTCAAGAGAAGTGGGAAACATTATATGAGTTATGTATTTTATGAGTTATACATTAATCTCATTGAAGAATTTATTCCATCAAGTATGGTGTCTGGTGGTGGCTCTCCAAATCAAAAGTGGATGATGAGAGAAACAGCTATTCTAAGAAATGATAAAGTAGTAAAATGGGAGGAATATAGAAAAAATAGAACTCCAGAAAGGTATGCTATTTATACTAGAGTTAGAAATGATTCTTTTAAACTAGATAGAGAATCAAAAATGAATTTTGAAATGTCTTTATCAGAGGACAGTAAAAAGAGTGATTATCAGGCTTTTTATGCATATATGAGGAGTCAGACTACTATTAAGGAAGAAGTATCTAAGGTTACAAAGCAAGATGGTTCTCTAACTAGTAGTTTGAAAGACACTGTGGACCCTATTAACTTAGTTTTCCAATCAGTTTTTGTTATTGAAGGTGATGGCCCGGTGCCTGAACCTAATTTTAGATTTGAAGGAGAACCTCTTGAGGATATTGATTTTTCAATTGAGGATATACATGAGATTTTGACTCATCTTAAAGAAAATTCTGCTTCTGGTCCTGATAGTGTTCATCCTAAAGTATTAGTTGAATGTGCTGATAATTTAGCTGAGCCATTATATAATCTTTTTTGTGATTCACTAGACTCTGGTGTACTCCCAGAATTTTGGAAAATTGCATTTGTTACTCCAATATACAAGAAAGGAAGTAAGTGATCCATTGAATTATAGACCAGTTAGTTTGACTTCTGTAGTATGTAAAGTTCTGGAAAGAATCATTCATGCTAAAATAGTTGAATTTTTGGACAAGAATGAGTTACTAAGTAGGCATCAGCATGGTTTTAGATCAAATAGATCATGCTTGACTCAACTATTGGAATATTTTCAAGAATTCATGATTTGTTAGATGAAGGTAACCCAGTTGATGCAATTTATTTGGGTTGTAAAAAGGAGTTCAATACTGTTCCACATAAAAGATTATTAGCAAAATTGGAGGCAATTGGTATTCAAGGAAAATTGCTTAATTGAATTAAATGCTTTCTCTCAAACAGAACACAAAGAATGATTATTAAAGGAGTTCTCTCTGATTCATTAGAGGTGTGGAGTGGAGTACCACAGGGCAGTGTACTTGGTCCACTATTCTTTATGATTTACATTAATGACTTATTGGATGGTATCTCTTCTAGTGGAAAACTATTTGCAGACGACTCTAAAATCTTTAGGAAAATTAAGAATCAATATAATAAAGATATATTACAGGAATATTTATTAAAACTTCAGGAGTGGAGTCATAAATGGCTGCTTGAATTTAACGAATCAAAATGTAAGGTCATGCATATATCTATCTGTAATACTAATCCCAAGTATAACTATTATATTAATGATACTCAACTGGAAGAAACCTTGGTTGAAAAAGATTTAGGAGTGTATGTAACTCCCAATTGGAAATCATCTGCTCATGTTGCTAAGGTCACTGCTAAGGCTAACTACATATTGGGTAGAATTAGACATACCTTCACATTCATGAATAAAATAATCTTCAAGAGGATTTACCCTGGATTAGTTCAATCTCATATGGAATATGCAGTTCAGGCTTGGTCTCCTCAACTTAAAAAGGATATTTTATTACTGGAGAAAGTTAAACAAAGGGCAACCAAGCTAGTTCCGGAACTAAGAGATGAACCATATGAGGTGAGATTGAGAGAGCTTGGTCTTACTACTCTTGCAGAGAGAAGACGTAGAGGTGATCTTATTGAAGTATGTAAGATTATGAATGGATATGATGATGTAGATATAAGTAAATTTTTCACACTTGAGTGAGGTTCACAGTTATGACACCACTGGTCATGAATTTGGTATCCACTTTAGAGAACCTAATAAAGAACTGAGGAAAGGTTTCTTTGACATACAAATTCAACAAGACTGGAATAATTTGCCAGCGAATGTGGTGAGTTGTCAGTCTATAGGTGGTTTTAAGAGAGCTCTTGATAACCATTTAAAGGGGCACTTATGAGCTTCGGCACCCTGCCTCTTAATTTGACTATACATGGTAAGCCATTACTATACACAGTAAACCATGCTTAATCGCAAACTCCCCAACATGAATGTTCATGTGACATTCAGCATTGCCCATGATAAGAAGAATCTTGTTCTCTACAGAAGAACCAGACTTCTCATGAAGATGCCAAAGTATCTGCATGAAGCATTCACCGTTCATCCAGCCATTAGGATGCAATATGCCTTTGGAACCGAAGATCGTGTTCCTCATGAAAGCTGGTTTCCATCTGCATCTGGAAATTATAAACACTGGAGGGATGGACTGCCCCACAGCATTTATAATACTCACAAATGTCATGGTGTCCCCTCTCTCCCAAGTTACCTGCATGTCTACTGGCTGACTGACCCCTCGCACACACAACCTTAACAGGCTTCATAACTGTGGACAAAGAACTCTCATCCAAATGGTATATCCAGTCCGGAGTGAATTCGTACTTCTCCATAGCTAATGTGTAAGCCTTAAAGAAGGTTTCCACATTAACTTTGTTGAAGGCTACAATCCTGGCAATTGACATGCCTTTCAGAGCCTTCAACACAATGTTTGGATGATGGTCCATGAATGAGTAGTATCAATCTCGCGTTGCCATTGTCCTTCTCTCAGGCATCAGGGATGGTCTGGCTCCCACAAGCTTTGGCATACTGGTATACCATCCTTCGCACCTCGTTCATGGGCAGGCCATAGAACATCTTGGCAGCTTGGATGGTATATTCCACTATATGTAGCTCCTGTTGTGGGGTGAAAACCCTATTCGTATGGGGCTGCACAGGCACATAAGTGACCCTATCAGACAACTTCTTGGACCAATTGAAGGCATCCTGTAACAAAAGAAATGAATTAGGACTAAGAAGGGCCTTGCTAAGAAAATGAAAAAAATAAAATATATAAATCTAGGCTACAAAAGAAAGTAAAAAAAATGAAATATGGTTCCGAAAATGCTGGCAGACTTGCTTCTTAAAAGAGGAAATGTTAAGCGAGTCTGGAAACACAAACTGAGGAAGTGAATTCCAGCCCTTTGATGTAACCTAAATAGGATGAATGAATTTTTAAACTTACCACAAGAGTTATTTTCTTGACCCCGAATTCCTCAACAGCCGCTTTGATGGTGCAATTGGTTGCAACCCAGTGTTTGAATGCAGCCTCCAGGTTGGTGCGGTCAAGCTGCTTATCACTTTTCCTGACATACTTGCGAAGCATGATGATCAGGCAGCCAAGAAGGCAGTAGGCTAGATCTGAAAGAGTTAATGACATTAGACATATGAATAGGTAAAGTTGAACCCCCCCAAAAAACAAATCTCCTGTTTTTAGTTTAAAAATTATTAGTCTTGTGTATTTCATATTAGCAATTAGTTATATATTACAGCATTTAAACACATCAGTATTCTAAAAAAAAAAAAAAAAATTAAATCGTAGTGATGTGGGGGTACACCAATCGCCATGCCTCAAATACATCCGGTGGTAAAAATCTTTTTTTGCAAATTGAATATTAATCCTAGAGTCATTCTAATAACCTAAGTGACTTATATAATAGTTATTTCACGTGCTTATAGCATAATGACACTGATATCACATCATAATTCACTAAAAATCACCTTCAACTTTACAGCAAAAAAAACACTTACAATTCATTTAAATGCACTAGTTTATCACCACCATTTATTTTCATGCTAATATACATAATCAGTCACTTTTTATTATGTTTTTCCAGGTATTTCAAAGTACAGTAAACCCTCGATATAATGAACCTCAATATAACGAATTTTGGATATAATGAACCAAATTTCCTGGCCGAACTCCATCGGGTTTAACAGGCAAGCGTTATGACCAGCCTGAGTGAGTGTTGGTATGTCACATGTCTCCTACAGTGCAAGGTTCGTATCAATATTATGTGGTGTAGTTCACTTAACTTTATTAGTAATTACATACGTAAAACATATATATAATGAACTTGATTCATTATTTCCATTGCTTTTAATGCCCATCGGGTTTAACAAACTTTCGCTTTAACAAACGACCCCCCACCCCATATAGTTCGTTATATCGAGGGTTTACTGTATATCAAATTTTCAAAATTTCATGCATCGGTGTTCCCCCACATGGTGGTCAATGTTCTCCCGCACCAGTATATTTTTCACAACAATGCCATGGTGGCTGCTTTGAAAGGACAAACTTAATTTCACTCAATAACATGTCAATATGGCTAAATATCTAATGAAACTTAACTCAAAACAATCATGCCATATTCACTGACATGAGACACTATATGAGAACCATGAAAAATAGAAACAGACATCCAAAAAATCCATTTTCTTACGTGGTAAACACAGACCGTGATGGCGGAAACCTGTTGCTTGCATGTTTTAAAGTAAAAATGCAAGTGATTTGTGGGTCTATCACCTCTGCAAGCTCAGTTTTGACTCAGGTCAATCCTCCTTTTAGTATTTACGACCCACTTTCCGGTTTTTCATTTTTGGTTGACACAGTACCCACTCACACAAATAACCATATAGTGTCAAGCAGCATCCTGCCCAAAATTAATGCCATTGACCAGGCTGAGCCTAATATTGCCTCAGCTACTACAACCCAGGCGGAATCAGACAGGCCCAATCAGACATCTATCACTGCTGAAAATAGTGGCAATGTAGCCAACAGTGGTAGCACTATAGGGCCCAACGTTACCACAGGGACCCAACAAGGTCCTTCTGAGCGGACAATTACAGGTAGGGAGCCATCCCAGCAAACTGCCTCCACTAGGAAGGACCCAGTCAGGTCACCGATCATGTGCAAATTCTACTGCAGAGGAATGTGTAAGCACGGTGCATTGAGGAAATACTGCGAGTATAGTCACCCGAAACCATGCAGTAGACTACTCAACCACGGTATAAGTGGAGAACATGGGTGCAAACTGGAAAACAACTGCTCCATGTTCCACCCCAAGATGTGCCCTTATTCTCTGAATAGTCGCACATGTCTGAAAGTCTGAAAGAATCATGCAGAGCCAGACACGTAAAGGGTACCAGGAGAAAGAAAAGGCCACTCCCCCTTACCTCCCACAAGCTATGATGGCTCCTGCCCATACAGGTGCCCCACAGGTGACTCCAGCCCATACAGGTGCCCAAACATACTAGCTACAGCTCCTCCACAGGGATCCATTCTAGATACTCTTCCTGTTCCATATGGGAGACATTGGCGATGGAGTAAGAGGCTCACTCCTCACCTCATTTGCCGATGACACCATAACATAATTTCACGGATGACAAAAGCCACCAGGGCCTATCAAAGGTCATCCGCCTCCGTCAAAACCCGCCCACAAAAAGCACCATCACCAGGGGAAGACAAAATCAAAGTCCCCCACAATATAATATAACAGATGACAAAAGCCACAAGGGCTCATCATAGGTCATCCAAGTCAAACGGCCTCTTTTTTAAGGCACCCAAACTCCCAAGAAAACTATATCCAGAGGATTGCGTCCAGAAACAAGGGTATCACCAATCAAGGCTTGTCAAGAACTAAATCATGCAGCTATAGATATATATAAACAATATTAATATATACAAAACTTAGGAAGCATCACAACCTTCCCTCCCCATAAACTCATCCAACCTACTCTTAAATACATTTAGATTTGGACTACCTACTACCCTCGGCGGCAATTTGTTCCAGAAATCTACCACTATTAGTGAAAAAGTATTTTCTTAAATCCAACCTACACCCTTTATTTTTAATTTTCAAGTGGTGACCTCTAGTCCGATTTCCATCCTCTAACTCAAAAAACTTGCTAACATCCAATTTATCTATCCCGGAAAAAATTTTAAAGAGCTCAATCATATCCCCTCTCACACACCTCCTTTCGAATGAGAACATATTTAATACCCTCAGTCTATCTATATATTCAAGGTGCCTCAGGGAAGGAATAATCTTTGTTGCCCTCCATTGCACTGACTCAAGAAGGTTAATATCGTGTCTAAAATGTGGGGACCATGCTTGTATACAGTACTTTAGATGTGGCCTAACATAAGAGTTATAGAGTTTAAGAATAACCTCCTTACTTTTGTAACTGACATTTCTCTTAATGAAACCCAGCACTCTATTTGCCCTATTTCTTGCTTCAATACACTGCTTAGAAAACCTTAATGACTTATATATTACTACTCCTAGATCTTTCTCATCCTCTACTGAGCTCAGCCAATGCTCATCCATTTCATAGTTAAATTCTCTATTATCTTTTCCCATGTTAATAACTTTGCACTTATCAAGGTTGAAAGTCATTTGCCACTTATGTGCCCAGGATAACAATTTATTTAAATCCCCCTACACTTTAAAATTATCATCAATATCTTTAACTACAGCTGCTAATTTGGTATCATCCGCAAAAATTGACACTATTATTAACTGCCTCCCCAAGATCGTTTATATAGATGACAAATAATAATGGACCAAGAACTGATCCCTGAGGAACCCCACTGATAACATCCCTCCACTCTGACTTTACACCATTTAGCACTACCCTTTGCTTACTGTCTTTCAGCCACTCAGCTATCCAATTTGAACCCCCCCCCCCCCCCGACATATCCCAATCATTTTTAATTTATGAACTAATCTCCTATGTGGTACCTTATCAAATGCTTTACTAAAATCCAAGTAAATTACATCCACATTCTCTCCCTTATCTACTTGATTTGTTACGAACTCTAGAAAGTCTAGTAAATTAGTCAAACATGATCTATCTGATCTAAACCCATGCTGAGCATCGCTGATTAACCCCTCCCTCTCTAGATGTTGGCAAATGCCTTTTTTAACTATTTTCTCAAGAATTTTACAGACTACAGGAGTTAGGCTAACCAGTCTAAAGTTATTTGGATCCTCTTTATTACCCTTCTTGAAAATGGGGCCTACATTCGCTCTCTTCCAATCATCAGGTATTTCTCCATATTCCAGTGACCTAGTATATAACTTCTCCAGAGCTATTGAGATACTTTCTACCCCTTCTTTAAGTATCCTAGAATGAATATTATCAGGGCCGGTGCCGAAGATGTGCCCAGTCTCCAACAAGACCTAGATGCAGTGTATGCTTGGGCGAAAGCAAGCAACATGAAATTTAATGAAGATAAATTTCAACTGTTGAGACATGGCCACAACAAAGACATAAAAGAAACAACAGGGCTCAAAACAGGGTAATACTTCAGATTTGAGGCACACGGTAGGTGGCGCTGTTAGTAGGCTACAATATATCTCTTATGACGTCAGACAGTAGCTTAAGATGTGACCAATCACGGTGTTATATTTTTTGTTGTTTTGGGGATTTGTAACTTTTAGTCTGTATTATTTACTAAATATCTGCGCCTCTGCTCGTTTATAGTTTTTTCTAAGTTAAGTAAGGTTTCTTGATGTCTTTTATTGTTTTCATATTTTTTTTGTTTCACAGTGAACGATAACAGCTTCTTACTGGCAACATCGTAGCTATAAATAGAACCCGCCTGCTTAGCATTTGTTGCTGTTTCATTATGGCTTTTTTGTGCTCTAGTTGTGCTTCTTTGTTATTCGAATTTGGGTTTATTTTACATGACCACAAAAAACTTTTAGATTATTTAGAGACGCATAAACTAATCAAGAAACCTATAAAAGTAAGTATTGTTTGTCATTAGGTTAGGTTTTTCTGCCAGTAAAAAGCTGTTGGGGAAAAAAAAACAGTAAATTCAAGGGGACTGCTCATGGGGGAGATATCACTGTGGGGGGACCATCCTGCGATGATCCTGAGTTTCAATCAATTGGGGGGTCTGGGGGGTGCAGCCCCCCAGTATATACTCCTATACAAAAAATCTAACGCCGCAATTGTTCACATCTGATGTTACCATCTGACGTCATAAGACATATATTGTACCCTATAAACAGCGCCACCTACCATGCACCCTGAAACTGAAGTGTTACCCAAAACAGAAGGAGGGCAGGACATCATCCCACAGGGTAGTGTCAAATGTCTGGGGGTGTACCTCAGCGAAGACTTCTCCTTCCACCACCACATTGGGGTGACAATCAAGAAGGCAAAGGGTATGGCAGGATGGGTGCTGCCAACTTTCGCCACTAGAGAACCTGACCATGCTGACTCTTTGGAAGGCCCTGGTCCAGCCCCTGCTAGACTACTGTAGCCAGCTGTGGTCACCACACAAAAAGGGTTACTAATGAGAAGGAGGAGCATGCTAAAAAGAAAACTATTGAAGACCACATTCCAACCTGCGCAAGAGAGGATCAAAGCCCAAATGGAAAACATAGAGAGGTAAATCAAACAATCCCATGAGGAACAACACTGGAGAGAAGAAAGAGAAGCAGTGTCTTGCATTAAAGGAGAACTCCAAATACTTTTTCTCATATGCCAAGAAGAAACTGAAGAACAGAACAGCAGTAGGCCCCCTCATTGAAGAAAATGGGGAGACAACAGATGACCCAAAGGAAATGGCAGCCATCCTTAAAAGTCAATATAAGATGGTCTTCAGCAACCCAAGTGCAGCCAAGATCATAGCAGACCCAAAATCCTTCTTCACTATGAATACCGGTAAACCTGAACAACTATCTACAATAACTATAAGTGAAGAAGAAATAATAGCAGCGATTGACACCATATCTCCTGATGCAGCAGCCGGACCAGATGGCTTCCATGCCCAACTGCTAAAAAAATGCAAAAAAGAACTAGCCAAGCCACTTCAGATCCTCTGGACACGCTCATTGCAAGCCGGTACTGTACCTGAATCACTAAAGACTGCCATTATCACTCCAATACATAAGGAAGGTAATAAAGGACAAGCCAGCAAGTACAGGCCAGTGGCACTCACATCTCACCTTATCAAGATCTGTGAGAGAGTCATTTGCAGAAAGATGGTTGACTTCCTGGAGAAAAATGTGGCCTTTAATGATGGTCAACACAGCTTTAGGCAAGGACGTTCATGTCTATCCCAGTTACTGACACACTATGAGAAAGTCCTAGAAAACATCCAAGACTTTGCCAAGGCCTTTGACAAGGTTGATCATGGTATTCTTCTAAACAAGTTACGAGACCATGGCATCAAGGGTTCACTCGGAAGATGGCTTCACAGTTTCCTGATGGGTAGAACCCAACAAGTGGCAGTCCAAGGAGTGCTGTCTGAACCAAGTAATGTGTTAAGTGGGGTACCACAGGGGTCAGTACTGGGCCCACTACTGTTTATTATTCACATAGGAGACATAGACACAAATTTGGAACACTCGGTAGCATCCTCATTTGCAGATGACACCAGAATCAAGAAGCAAATATCCTGCACAGGAGACGCAGAACAACTCCAAGAGGACCTAAACAAAGTGTTGCAGTAGGCATCATTAAACATGGCTCTAAATGGGGAGAAATTTGAATTACTGCGCTATGGCAGGAACAACGACCTGAAAATGGCAACCAGTTACCGCTACAATGACCAACCAATAATTAGCAAAGACCATGTCAAAGATCTGGGAGTCCAAATGAGCTGTGACACTACCTTCACCCATCACACCAACCAAACGATTGACTCTGCAAAACAATTGAGTGGATGGGTATTGAGAACCTTCACCACAAGGGAAGAGCATTGCATTTGAGATAGTTCTTTGTTTAAATTAAGCTATAACAAATGCATAAAATTATTTTAACAAAATATTCAACAAATAAATTTAACAAAAATTTGCAAAAGGCCTAAGCCACCTTGTTGGCCATTGTCATGACCCAGATAAGGGGGCCAATATGCCTTAGCATAAGACCTGGGCATTTAAATTAGAATCGCAATTAAATTACAATAATTTTGGAGATTGTGAAGTCAACAAACATGGCGGATGGTAAAGGAAACAACTACAATAGAAGAGGTGTTGGGGGGACCAGGCAAAAGGATAAAGTGACAAATAACCTACCTGTACAAGAAAAGAAGAGGAAACATAGTGACTTATGTTCGGGGTGTGGAGAAATGGTAAAAGATAACAGCAAGTCTGTCGGATGTGAGCTATGTGAGCTATGGTTCCATATAGAATGTGAGGGCATACCAGAAGCAGTATACAACTTTATAAATGATGAAAAAGCAGGAAAGCAATTTCTTTGGCTATGCAACTCATGCAAAAATGGGTACAACAAAATGTTTAAAACCATCCAGCAACTAGGAGAGCAACAATTAGACCTGGAATCGAAACAGAAAGCGATGGAAGTTGAGATAACAGAGTTAAGGGAAAATGCAGATTGGGAAAAGAAAGAAAGAAAAGATATGGAAATAAGATTGGGTAGCTTAGAGGCTAAATGCATGGATTTAGAGAACACATATAGTAGAGACCAACAACAAGGCAAAGGCACTACTGCTGCTGTAAGTGTTGACAGTCATACTGACATAACCTCGGAAATGAATAACATGAGAGAGAGAGTTATGAGTGACTTAAAGGAGGATAAGCAGAGAAAGCTCAATATTATTGTTTATAGAGCTAAGGAAAGTGTCTCAACCGACTTGAAAGAATTTAGAGGCCATGATAAAGCTTTTATTCAAGAATTATGTAAGGGTCCACTGGAAATGGATGATTTCAGTGCAGACAATATCACTAGATGTTTCCGACTTGGCAAAAGGGAGGAGGGAAGAGTACGACCTCTGCTTGTCTCACTGGATTCAGTCTTAACCAAAAATAAGGTCCTCAATAATGTAACAGGGCTAAAACATGCAGAAGAGGAATTTAGGAGAGTGAGCATTGATATTGATTACACTCCTGACCAGAGGGCCCTGATAAAACAGCTGAAGGATCAAGCCAATGAAATGGAACAGAATGACCAGTCGGGAAATTTCCAATACAGAGTAAGAGGCCCACCCAGGACAAAAGAAAATAGTAAAAATCAAAATAAATATGTAGCATCTAGTGGATTAACCTCTACTGTAAAAAGTCATGTAAATAGAGCAGTTAGAATTAAAAAGTTGATGCACAAACTCAATGTATTATACACCAATGCAGATTCATTACCTAATAAAATGCATGGATGATCTCGTGTTTAGTAATGAGCAAGGGATGATTGAACAACTAGTACATCCTGAGCCACTAGGAGCAAGTGATCATGCCAGATTGGACTTCAAATTCATCTTCTGCACAACACCTCAGGAAAAGAAGAGGACAATATGGAACTATGAGTAGGCAGACTATGAAAAAATGAGAGAAGATCTAAGCATTGAATGAGACAAATTGCTTGCGGGCAAGTCGACACAAGAAGCCATTGATATACTACAATCAAGAATTATGAAGGCAGTGAGGGATCATATACCAACAAAAAATTTAAAGGGTAAGAACAAACCACTATGGATGAATAAGGATGCCTTCCGCAAAGCTAGGAAAAAGTACCACGCATGGATAAAATATCTGAATACAAAGAGCAAACTTGACTGGGTAGCTTACACAGAAGCTAGAAATTCAGCTACACATGCATCAAGGCAGGCCCGTAGGGAATTTGAAAAAAAATTAGCAAAGGAGGCCAAGACCAATAACAAAGCCTTTTGGAACTATGTCAACAACCGCAGGAAAACTCGAACTGATGTAGGTGACCTTAAGGATACACATGGTAACTTTGTAAGTGACGATAAGGATAAAGCCGAAACACTAAATGAGCAATACTTAAGACCTTTACACAAGAGGACAGAATTAACATTCCAGACTTTGAGCCTAAACCCCTCCAGTATGAGGCACTAGGAACAATAGTAATTACAGAGAGCATGATTTTTAAGCAACTGAATTCACTTTGAACTGATAAATCTCCGGGAAACGACGACCTACACCCTAGAGTTTTAGAGAAGTAGCAAAGGAAATAACCAAACCTCTGACAGCAATATTCCAATCCAGCATCACCAACTCTGAGCTTCCAGAACAGTAGAGGGAAGCGAACATCACTCCCATTTACAAGAAGGGAAATAAGGCTGACCCAGCCAACTATCGCCCAGTATCTCTAACCTCAATAATATGCAAGATGCTAGAGAGAATTATCTCAGAGGCAATGATACAAACTATTAAAGCCAATAATCTTAGATGTGTCCAACAACATGGTTTCTCTAAGGGAAAATCCACAGTAACAAATCTCTTAGAAGCACTGGATATATAGACAGAGGCTCTCAGTCACTGCTTAGCAGTGGATATCATTTTCCTGGACTATGCAAAGGCATTTGACACAGTCCCACATGAAAGACTACTTAGAAAAGTGAAGTCACTTGGTATCGTCGGTGACCTCCTGCAGTGGATCCGTGGTTTTTTGACGGAGCGTAGGCAAAGAGTGGTAGTAAGTGGTACAGCATCATGTTGGAAACCAGTTACAAATGGCGTATGACAGGGATCTGTGATGGGCCCCCTTCTCTTTATGATATTTGTCAGTGATATACCTGACAAACTACAAAACTTCATATCGCTCTTTGCAGATGACACAAAGATATATGCAGCTGTCCAAAACTGTGAAGGCAACTCCCATACTAACTGTTTACAGGCAGACTTGAAAATGCTACAAGAATGGTCAGTTAAAATGCAAATGAAGTTCCACCCTGATAAATGCAAAGTAATGCACATGGGAAATAGCAACCCCCAGCACAAGTACAAAATGACAAGAGATGATGGAACAGATCACACACTACAGAACACCACGGAAGAGAAGGACCTGGGAGTCCTTATTGATTGCAATCTAAGCTTTAGTAACCACGTCCAAGCTCAAGTCAACAAAGCCAGCAAGATACTTGGGGCAATTAAGCATACATTCCAATCTCTAGACAAAGATGCCTTCCTCCCCCTGTACAAGAGTCTTATTCGACCCCATCTGGAGTATGCATCAGTAATCTGGTCTCCAAAAACTAAAAGAGACAGAGATATGGTAGAGAAGGTACAGCGTAGAGCAACACGCATGGTTCACAGTATCTCTCATCTCTCCTATTCGGAGAGACTAAAAGCCCTTAATCTACCTACCCTATACTTTAGAAGACAGAGGTCAGATGTTATGCAACTATATAAGATTTCACATGGACATGACGAACTGCAAATAGGAAACCACTGTAAGCTGTGCGACAGGTCAATGTTTGCTTCGGGTCTCTCGACTAACACAAGAGGACACTGCTTTAAGTACCAAGTGCAGAGCTCATCCAGTCCAAGAGCCAATTTCTTCCCAACAAGAGTCACTTCAATGTGGAACGAACTCTCAACAGAAACTGTAACCAGCAAAACTGTAAATATCTTTAAGTCAAGATTAGAAAAAGAATGGAAAAACCACAAAGACCTACACAGTTATATATTCACATATTGAAAAATCCGTTCTGCATACAACTAAAAACAACAGTACAGTCTCATTACCCAAGAGGGTACCTATCAACCGGGATTCAAGGTAAATTCAAGGTAAATTAAAATTCAGTTACACAAGCCAAAAGTAATAGCAGTGACAGAAGTTAAACCTAAAAATCCTGGGGGAACAATGTTAAAATCTGAACTAGAAATTGATGGTTATTATTTATTTACAAACTTAGAAAAAAAAAATGGAAGGGGTGTTGCTTTGTATATTGATAATGATATTGATGCAAGTGATATGGAAATTAACACTGATTTTGAAGAGAGTATATGGTGCAGCTTAAAACTTACAGGTAATGATTGTCTGCTACTGGGATGTATTTATAGAAGTCCCAATAGCAGTGAGGATAATAATTCAGCCTTATGTACAGTATTAAGACAAGTGGCAGAGTCAAGGGAATATACCCACATTATGATAGTAGGTGACTTCAATTACCCTGAAATAGATTGGACAAATTGGCAATCATCAGAACATCCCAATCATAGAGGAAACAGATTTATTTTGGCAATGCACGACTCATTCTTATTCCAGCATGTCACTGAGTTTACAAGGTATAGAATACATGAGCAACCAAGTCTATTGGATTTAATAATTACAAACGAAGAAGGTATGGTCACTAACATAGATTATGATTCACCATTGGGTATGAGTGATCATGTGTGTTTAATATATGATATTAATCTTTATACTAATATACAGAAAAGTGAAATGAAAAGATACAACTATTTTAAAGGTAACTACGAACAAATGGCATGGAAGCTTGGAGAAATAGGCTGGACAAATTGTATGATGAACATGGATGTGCATGAGGCATGGAGCTTTTTCAGCAATCACTTGAGGGAGCAGATGGATGAGAACATTCCAGTAGTGAAGGCCAAGAAACATGGTAGATCTTACATAAATCACAGGGTGGAGAAAATAAGAAAACGTAAGTTTACTAAATGGAAGCGTTTTAGACTCACACATGATAGTGAAGATGAAAGGTTATATAAGGCTGAAGTGAATGCACTCAGAAACTTAACAAGAAATTTAAGAAAAGACTTTGAAAAGAAACTGACTAGTGAGATTAAGCATAACCCCAAAGCATTTTGGAAATATGCTAATAGTAAACTCCGGACAAGATCTAGGATTGGTGACTTGGACTGTGGCAATGGTAACACAGCAAGAAATGATATTGATAAAGCAGCAACATTAAATGACTTCTTTGGTAGTGTTTTCACTGAGGAGGATCAAAGAAATATACCACAGTTAGAAAACAAATATGTTGGTAGTAACCCATTAGATCATGTGGTAATTAGTGAAGAAAAAGTGAGAAAGAAACTAATAAAACTGAGAAAAAACAAATCAGCTGGACCAGATGGTTTTAACCCAAAAATGCTTAGTGAAATAGCACCTAGTATTAGCCTACCATTAAATATTATTTACAATAAATCTCAAGAAACTGGTGAAATTCCACAAGGCTGGAAAGATGCCAATATCACCCCAATCCATAAAAAAGGAAGTTGACGGCAGCCTGGGAATTATAGGCCAATAAGTCTAACAGCAATTGTGTGTAAGATTATGGAGACAATAGTAAGAGACGATATTGTCAAACACATGATTGATAATGGTCTTTTTGCTGATCAGCAACATGGTTTTGTCCCAGATAGATCATGTACGACTCAGCTACTCTTGTGTTTGGAGGAATGGTCACTGTTTGTGAAGCATGGAAAGAGCTTTGATGTTGTGTATTTGGACTTCCAGAAGGCTTTTGACTCAGTTCCTCATAAAAGACTTTTAAGTAAACTGAAAGCTTATGGGATAGAAGGAAAAACTTATTATTGGATAGAAAGCTTCTTGATAGGCCGAAGACAACGGGTAGTCATGAATGAAGACAGATCTGACTGGACAGCAGTGAAAAGCGGTATACCACAAGGAAGTATTCTGGGACCAATTTTGTTTGTGTTTTTTGTCAATGATCTACCTGATGCTGTATCAAGTACAGTTAAAATATTTGCTGATGACACAAAGATTTACAAGGAAGTAAACACATCACAAGATCATCGGGACTTGCAGGGAGATTTAAGGAAGCTAGGTGAATGGTCTAATCTGTGGCAGTTGAGGTTTAATGCAAAAAAATGTAAAGTGATGCATTTTGGATTCCACAATCAAGACTATGTATATACCATGGATGGTGAATACTGGACCAAGTTAAAGAAGAGAAAGATCTAGGGGTAATCATTGACTCTAAATTGAAATTACATGCACAAGTGTCCACTGCAGTTAAAAGGGCCAACCAGATGTTAGGAATTGTGAAAAGCACATTTCTAACATTTACCAGAGATACCTTGCCACTGTTAATAAATGCATTAGTTTGTCCTCATCTGGAATATAGCAACATCATTTGGTACCCACGATTCATCGCCGATGATATGAAGATGGAATCCATACAAAGAAGAGCTACAAAATTGGTTCCAGAATTGAGTGATCAAGAATATAGCGAAAGACTGCATCAGCTTGGACTCTTTTCTATGAAATATAGACGCCGTAGAGGTGATATGATTCAAGTTTACAAGCTTCTAAATGGATTGGAGAGAATCAACCCTGGCCTATTCTTCATACCTCAGGAATATTCAGCAATGTGAGGTCATTCCAATAAACTATTTAAATGCCATTGCCAGAAAATGGTGAGGAAAAATGTATTTGGCCAGAGGATTGTCAATGACTGGAATTCTCTGCCAGATCAAGTGATCACAGTCACAAGTCTCCAGTCCTTTAAGAACAAGTTGGATAAACACTGGGAAGCCAACTGGTATAGCTACACGTAGCCAGCATCATAGAAATTTTCATAACAATGATCGGGCGACTACAGCATTACCTCATGAGCCCGTACCATGATGATGATGATGATGAAGACCCTGTGGAAATCCCTTGAACTCCCAAGACTTGAATACTGCTGTCAACTCTAGTCTCCATACAAGATACACGACATAGCTGCCCTAGAAGCTCCTCAGTGAACCTACACCAGCAGAATCCAGGGAGTACAACACCTAAACTACTGGGAGCGACTATCCCAGCTAAGTCTGTACTCCCTGCAGAGGAGAAGGGAGCGTTACATAGTGCTATATGTGTGGAAGATACTGGAGGACAGAGTACCAAATGTAGGGATTATGTCAAACCACAACCCAAGAAAAGGGAGGCTCTGCTACATCCAAGGGACCCAAGGTAACATAACAACCAACAAGTGAAGACCCAGATCCACAACTCCTTCACCCACAATGGACCTCGGTTGTTCAACTGCCTTCCTAGGGATCTCCAGAATGTAAGTGGAACCAGCCTGAAAATTTTCAAAAGAAAATTGGATAGGTGGCTGGGTGGACTACCAGACCACTCACCAATACCAGGATATCCCAGCCATCATCACAACCCCTGCACGAAGTCTGCCGGGCAGGAAGAGTGGATGAAGGACAACCTGGTACAAGTGGAGGCTGACCTCAGCTTCGTCAGTAACAGACCGAATCATCAAAAGTAAAAGTATCCAACAATTGGAAATGATTCAGAGGTCCTTCACAAGGCAAATCAGGGGGTTGAGAGACCTCAACTACTGGAACAGGCTCAAAAAGCTAGGTCTCTACTCGCAGCAAAGGAGAAGGAACAGGTACAATGCCATATACATATGGAAGATCCTGAAGGAGCAGGTGCCTAACCCCACAACCCACGCACTTCAGTCGTGCACCAATGTACATACTGGATGCAAGTGCATGCAAAAAAGCCTACCAACCAGAGCCCCAGAGAAGATCCGGACCCCGTTGGCGTTGAGCCTGCCACATGAGGGACCCAGAATCTTCAACGAGTTGTCAACAGAGGTGAGGGGCATCACTGGCTGCCAGGTGGAGAAGTTCAAATCTGGACTAAACAAGTTTCAGAGAACCGTTCCAGATGAACCACCGGGCAAGGATACACAACCAGATGCCAAACCTCCAATTCAGTACTGGACCAGGTGGCCCTACAACAAAGGGATGCCAGGATCGGGAGCAGCAGTGGACCACCACGACTATGAGGCATGGGCCTCTAGATCACACTAAGTATACCAAGTAAGTAAGTAATGCAGTGTCATTCCAACCTCTCAAGACAACAAAGCTTGCCTGTCTGACCTTGTCCTTAAAGCCACTAACTCTTCGGATATAAGGACATAAGGAAGGCATAACCTCGAGCTCTCTCTTGGGTTATGTCGTGTTTTTCCATGGACCTTCATCGTCGCCGAGGTCGACATTCCAATTTTGGAACCTCGATTTCCTTTCGGCTCACGACCTTTTGGTCGATTCTCGCAATCGCAAGCTTGTTGACAGAACCACTACTCTAACCCTTTCTGGTTCATTTTTCCCTTCTCAGAATTCTCTCATGTCTGTTTGTCTCCCTACAACTGCCCCACAATTCCAACAACTCCTGCAGGAATCTCCTGGCCTTACTCTGTCACCTTCAAAGGACAGGCCTATCAAGCACCATGTGGTAAAGAAAGTGAGCGATGAGTTTGCAAGATCAGTCTTTATGCCTTCTTTATGCCTTTTTGGAAAATTGCCGATAGATTTACTTCATTGAATTCTCTAAGCATTATTCCCTACCGAAAGGATTATTGAAAAATTACTAAAATGGATTCTAATATTTTAATCTTTATATATTTAAGGTTCATAGGATAGAGATGGCAGGAGGGGCTGTATTCTGACGCCCCCGTCGAATGGCCCTGGATAAGACTTGCTCGAATGAAGCAGGAGTTCAAGTTTATGGTGGAGGCCGGAATAGCTTTTCCATCTACCTGTCCCTGGGCTTCACCGCTTCACCTAGTGCCAAAGTCTATGCCGTGTGAGTTCAAGGCTGTGGGTGATTACAGGCGACTCAATGCTTGTACCATTCCAGATAGATAACCTCTTCCTTTACCTGTCTGATTTTACTTTTGCTCTTTTCGGTTGTTCAATCTTTTCTCGACTCGATTTGGTTCGTGCTTTCAACCAAATCCTATTCACCCAGATGACGTCCCACAGACAGCTATCACCACGCCATTCGGTTCTTTCGTCATAAAGCGTATGCCTTACGGTCTTCGTAACAGTGGTCAGACCTTCCAAAGTTTTATGGATCAGGTTCTGAGAGGTCCTCCCTTCGTATTTTGCTACATAAACGACCTCCTGATAGCATCTTCGTCTTTAAAGGAACATTTATCTCATCTTCGTCAGGTTTTCGCTCGTTTAGAAGAGTATGATATCGTACTCAACACTTCTAAGTGACTTTTTGGTGTCACGCAAAGACAGCTATCACCACGCCATTCGGTTCTTTCGTCATAAAGCGTATGCCTTAAGGTCTTCGTAACAGTGGTCAGACCTTCCAAAGTTTTATGGATCAGGTTCTGAGAGGTCCTCCCTTCGTATTTTGCTACATAAACGACCTCTTGATAGCATCTTCGTCTTTAAAGGAACATTTATCTCATCTTCGTCAGGTTTTCGCTCGTTTAGAAGAGTATGATATCGTACTCAACACTTCTAAGTGACTTTTTGGTGTCACGCAACTCTCTTTTTTTGGGACACCACATTTTCCCTGACGGAATTCGTCATCTCGACGATAAAGTTGCAATTATTCGGGATTTCCCCCGACCTTCTTCACTCAAGCAACTTCGTAGATTTTGTGGTATGGGTAAAATTTACCACAGATTGATTCCCAACATTTCTAACATCATGCAACCTCTCTACGATCTGTTTGCAAAATCGAAGAAGAACCTTCCTCTGTCCTGGTCTTCCGAAGCGTGCGAGGTTTTCTCTCGCACGAAAGAGGCTATGGCTTCCGCTGTTTTCCTGGCCCATCCTTGCCTAGGAGCTTCCATAAGCGTTGCCTCGGACGCGTCCGCTACCCATGTTGGTGTCAGAACGTGTCACGGTGCCATGTATCTGATTTCGATCATGGAGACACGAGTGATAGGCAGTGCCAATCATTTGCGGCGAAACACTGTCGTGCGCGAGAGCAGTCGGGGCGAAGGACATCCGTTCTCTTCCCCCAAACTGGCGTCTGACGGGGGTTGGCTCTCTGCTGCGGACGAGGGCTCCTGCAACAAAAGGGGAGGCGGCAGCAATCGGGAAGGAGAATTGGGTGTTGGAAAATGGTTTGTATGAGGGTTTTGAAGAAAAGTATGAAAAAACACTGGATCACTAACAGTCATTGTGGGAGGAGAAGACAGTGACTGTTTAAGGTGAACGGTTTCTATAAAGGCGGGTTTCAGGCGATCGATGGAGACAGTATCCGGCTCGGTGCCAAACTGTGGTACAAAGAATTTCGGCTTCCTGGAGATGACGAGAAAGGGTGCGTCATAGACTGGTTGCAAGGAAGAGTGAGTTGAGTCACAAAGGACAAAAACGTGAGAACAGGTTGCCATCTTCTTTGGCGTGAAAGGTTTCTGATGAGCAGGCACTCTTGGGGCAGTCGGCTTAACTTCAGACATCGCCCGTACTAAATTACGTAAGTATGCAGCAGGATGAACATAAGATGATAGAGGACGGTCAGAAGAAGAAAAAAATAACCAGGAAGACGAAGCTGAGTACCACAGACAAGTTCCGCCGCAGAACAAGCCAAATCCTATCAAAGAGGAATGAGTGGACGAGGATAGTCAGGCAATGAATAGTCAACCAGGATGCGCCTGGAAGGACTGTCCGGCAAGTCGATTTCGCGAACCAGGAGCTGAGAAGAGTGACGCAGTGTTCGCTTGTCTTCATCTTGTTCCTGGGCGAGCGCTATTGACGCATGATCGATGGGCGCAGTGTGGGAGAGTTGCGTGCCCGAAATCGATGAAATGCGAAAGAGAGCGTCTGGAACGACGTTTGATGAACCAGAAAGGTAGCAAATATCGTTTGTCATCTGCAGGATGAAGTCAAGATGACGAGAATCAACGGCAGATTGCACAGCAGAGGTGCTACTAGCGGCAAACGCACCAACCAACGGCTGATGGTCGGTAAAAACAGTAAATTCACGCCCTTCCAAGTATTGGCAGATGTGATGGAGGGCGAGGTAAACACTGGGGAGTTCGCAGGAAAACGTACTGTACCTCTGTTGAGAAGGAATAAGTGTTTTGGAGAAGAAAGCGAGCGATTGCCAAGAGTCACCAACATGGGTAGCGGACGCGTCCGAAGCAACGCTTATGGAATCTCCTGGGCAAGGTAGGGCCAGGGAAACAGCGGAAGCCATAGCCTCTTTCGTGAGAGAGAAAGCCTCGCACGCTTCGGAAGAACAGGATATATGAAGGTTCTTCTTCGATTTTTCAAATAGATCGTGGAGAGGTTGCATGATGTTAGAAATGTTGGGAGTGAATCTGTTGTAAAAGTTTACCCATACCACAAAATCTACGAAGTTGCTTGAGTGAAGAAGGTCGGGGAAAATCCCGAATAATTGCAACTTTATCGTCGAGATGACGAATTCCGTCAAGGAAAATGTGGTGTCCCCAAAAAAAGAGATTTGCGTGACACCAAAAAGTCACTTAGAAGTGTTGAGTACGATATCATACTCTTCTAAACGAGCGAAAACCTGACGAAGATGAGATAAATGTTCCTTTAAAGACGAAGATGCTATCAGGAGGTCGTTTATGTAGCAAAATACGAAGGGAGGACCTCTCAGAACCTGATCCATAAAACTTTGGAAGGTCTGACCACTGTTACGAAGACCTTAAGGCATACGCTTTATGACGAAAGAACCGAATGGCGTGGTGATAGCTGTCTTTGGGACGTCATCTGGGTGAATAGGATTTGGTTGAAAGCACGAACCAAATCGAGTCGAGAAAAGATTGAACAACCGAAAAGAGCAAAAGTAAAATCAGACAGGTAAAGGAAGAGGTTATCTATCTGGAATGGAACAAGCATTGAGTCGCCTGTAATCACCCACAGCCCTGAACTCACACGGCGTAGATTTTGACACTAGGTGAAGCGGTGAAGCCCAGGGACAGGTAGATGGAAAAGCTATTCCGGAATCCACCATAAACTTAAACTCCTGCTTCATTAGAGCAAGTCTTATCCAGGGCCATTCGACGGGGGCGTGAGAATACAGCCCCTCCTGCCGCCTCTATCCTATGAACCACATTTTGCTTGATAGGCCTGTCCTTTGAAGGTGGCAGAGTAAGGCCAGGAAATTCCCGCAGGAGTTGTTGGAATTGTGGGGCAGTTGTAGGGAGACGAACAGACAGGAGAAAACTCTGGGAAGGCATAACGAACCAGAAAGGGTTAGAGTAATGATTCTGTCGACACGCTTGCGATTGCAAGAATCGACCAAAAGGTCGTGAGTCGAAAGGAAATCGAGGCCCAAAATTGGAATGTCGACTTCGGCGACGATGAAGATCCTTGGAAAAACATGGCGTAACCCGAGAGAGAGCTCGAGGTTACGCCTTCCATATGTCCTTATATCCGAAGAGTTAGTGGCTTTAAGGACAAGGTCAGACAGGCAAAGCTTTGTCTTCCGGAGAGGTTGGAATGACACTGCATTGAGCACTGGTGTCAACCAAAAATGAAAAACCGAAAGTGGGTCGTAAATATTAAAAGGAGGATCGACCTGAGGAAACACTGAGCTTGCAGAGGTGATAGACCCACGAATCACTTGCTTTTTTTAATTTAAATGATTATGCTGTGCTGATAGGCTTGAAATTTTGGTAAGAGAACCTGTAGTTTTGTTTATTTTGCGCGTTTGAGGTTGGTAAAATTAGTGTATGTGAAGAAGTTGGAGTTGAAAAACCCACATGATGTTGGTACGTGCATGGGTGTAAGCATTTTTCTGCCTCCTTTGCACCAAACCTGCAATGGTACCAGAACTAATTTGAAAGTTTGGGAAAAGAAACTTGAGCAGCATGATTAGTCGGAGGGTGAAAATTTTTGCGAATAAGGATTAGGTGAAGAACGAGGATTAAATGCGTGGTAGAAGCTACAAGGCTGTACACAACGTGCGGTGTTGTTACCATATTTAGAATGATACCAACAGAGACCCTGAGAATTATCGTCAAGATAAGCGGGATTGGGACGAGAATGAAAATGATTCTGCCATGCCTCACCTCTTGAGCTGGAGTTCCTTCGTTGGATTCTTTTAGGGAGAAAGAACGGGGTCGGACTCCTTCTATACCCTGCTCACGACTGTGCCCTCGCTGCCGCCCTTATTGCACATTTAGGGCACAAAAAATTACTCTCTATCCTCTTCAACACAGCAGCAAGACCCTGTGCTGGGAGGCGGGGGAAGGGGGGACTTACGTGCGAGATTTGGTCGGCTGCCTGAAGACTTCCTCGGTAAACGAACCTGTGAAATAGACACATTTGAACATGGTTCTTGAGAGATTGAAATTGGTTTCCAGCTTACGTATGGATTATTGAACAATTCATCGGCTGCCTTTTACATTTGTCCCACATTAGTGGGTGATGTCATTAGGATGAGTGGCCTAATATTTTCAGGAATCCCACGCATAAAAATTTCTGTGAGACGGGAGTCGAAAAATTCTAACTGATTTCCCTTAGTTTGAATTAAGTCTTTTAGATGCTCCAGAAATCGCGTGGGACCCCGGTCACCCATCTCCTGAGTATTTAATAGCATCCTTAGATCTTTGACTTGCAATCTCCCAAACTCCTCCCTAAAAGCCTCTTTTAATTTGTGCCAAGCCCAATTCTACCACTTTCTAGATGTTTTTAAAAAGCGAAAAGATACTTAGTGGTAAATTTTGAGTGATGCAGAAAATCCGGTTTTGTTCAGAGATGGCATGATGCATCATTATAATTTCTGTCATTTCTACCAGGCAATGGGGTTGCCCGAATCATATTTTGGGAGGACAATCGAGCAAGGAAGGAATCGAGATCGATCTTTTTGCATGGAGGACGAATTATGGAGGATGCTTACGTGAGTAGCATTAGAGATACTCGTATTGGTGGAAGCAGTAAGGCTAGCCTGCGATTTCGTAATGGTGTGAGTTGTCAACGAAGCTGCTGATGTATTCATCGTGATTTTTAACTAGTATGAGATGTGTGCGTGTGTGTAAAACTCAGTCACGCGAATGAGCGCAAAACGAAAATTACCGAAAAAAGAAATATTATTCACTAGTTGTATTTATATAAATATAATAAATATAATTTAATAAGGATATTATTAATTTAATTAAGGATGTAATTGGAAACTTGGGATTAGAAACTAACACGTGTTGAGAGTCTACGCTCGGAAAATGAACACGTGAGTAAGTGACTCGGAAAATATGAAACCATGTGACTGGGTTGAAATTTTATATTTGATTTTATAATTAAGAATAGATGAACGTACGGGAGATAATTAAAGAAATTCTGGGCACCAATTTATTGATATAGGGACATCGTGGTATGCACCTAGATAGAAACTTCACAACAAACCTATATTATAAGTTTTGAGGAGAGCTATTGAATCGTAAAAAAAATATCCCGAGCGGCTAATCTTATGGCGAAGTTAGGCTTAATGGTTTGACACGAAATTGTTAAGGAATGGATGAAATACAACGAGGATGCAACAAAATATATATTATTATAGATTAACAAGGATGGAACATATTTAAAATTATATTGGTTAAATTTGAATTTAATTATACTTAACGAACCTGAGTTTAACACTGAATTTTTGTCGTGGCTATGTGGGGGTCGAAGATCGAACCTAGTAAACATTTGTTTGAAAAATTTAAATGGTTAACACATTGAACCTTATAAATAGGAAGATAAACTTCCCGCTGTTAATAGCTCTTTTTTGTAAATAGGAAGATAAACTTCCCGCTTTGCAGTATTTCTCCTTCGTAAACAGGAAGCTAGACTCCCCAGTACACAGTACGATATCTTGTGTCGGCCATACGTAGCTCCGTACAAAATAGATCTTGTTCATGAAGTCCCGTGCAGAAAAGGTGCCTCCTTTGACTTTCCCTCCTTTGCCGGCTGTGAACTTTTCGCTGAGCTTAATTTTCTTGTAGATTTCTTCCAAGTCTAAAAATTCGGAAATTGGACATTGGACATAAAAGTGAGGAATATAGTAAAAGAGGGTTTTAGTAGGAGAAATAGTGGGGGAAAATTATAGAAAAGGGAAAATGAAAAGAAGTGTGAAAGACAGATCCCTGGTGAAAGGGCATCTCTGGCTTTCTAATTTATGATATATATATATATATATATATATATATATATATATATATATATATATATATATATATATATATATATATATATATATATATATATATATATATATCATAAATTAGAAAGCCAGAGATGCCCTTTCACCAGGGATCTGTCTTTCACACTTCTTTTCATTTTCCCTTTTATATATATATATATATATATATATATATATATATATATATATATATATATATATATATATATATGTGTGTGTGTGTGTGTGTGTGTGTGTGTGTAGAAGGCATTCAAGCCTTTGTAGTAGTAGGTTTTATTGCTCTCTACTTGATTATTTGAAGATTTGCATCTTCTTGTCCGGGTAGTTTACGCCCAGACTTTGAGGGTTATTTTGTATTTTTATTTTGTTTTTTAATTTTTTAGCGAGTTTTTCGCACAACAATTTAGGGAAGTTTTATAAAAAATATTAGCAATTGCTAATATAGTGACTAATATCATTTGGCTTGGGAAGCGATTTGTGTTGTGAAGTTGGGTCTAAGTGAACCTTGGGTCAACGTCATTATCAATCAGAAGTCTACTTCTTTTAAAGGGTATTGCTCGTCCTATGTTATTAAAGTCTATGTGCTCGAGTACAAACTCGGGAGGGAGGTGCCGGCGCACTTTGTCCCAGATCTTAGTTGCTCTCAGGTGAAGCTCCACGTTTATGGGGGTCATTCCCAGTTCACCATGGAGTTCAATCTGCCTTCTCATCTCTCTCCTTCGGGTTCCTGTTATGATGTAGATCGCCTTATTTTGGACCCTTTGCAGTTTATGGACTTGGGTCTTGGAAACTGCATTTATAGGGACCGGCGGATACAGGAGTTTTGAACGAATGCATGCATTGCAGATCTTGAGTTTGTTGCTCAGGTTAATGAACTTGAAAAGTTCACCCAAGTCCCTCCGTGCATTCGATGTAGTTTTTGCTACATGACTCCCATACCCACCAATCGTAATACGGAGTCCCAGAACCGTGCCCTCCGTGCGGTATGGAATGCGTGCACGCCCCCCCTCCCGACACGCATGTTTGCGAGTATCCGTCGGAATAGTGGAATTACACGGAACTTTGGGGCATTGGTAGATATCTTCCATCTTCTCTAGAAAGAGTTGATTTTTTCGATTTCCACCGCCGTACTCTGTGCAATGTAATTCGCATTCCGATAAGGCGTCGTACATATCATTGTTATGTCGTCCGCAAATTGAACATACAACGAACCTTCTGTCAGAGGTTGGGGAAGGTCAATGGTGTATATATTGTAGAGCAGGGGACTTATGCACCCGCCTTGAGGCACCCCCACCTCGAGCTCGGGGCCATTATAACCCTTGATACTCAGAAATGCCCTCCTTTCCATTACGTAATCGTACAGGATCCTTTCAAGTATGGGATTGAGGCCCAGTTGTAGGATTTTATATTGCAGGCCTCTCCTCCATACTTTGTCAAATGCCTTTTTTGACGTCGCGTAGCATCATATTTGCGTGGCGTCTTTCAGATTTTACTTTTGCTAACTTCTCGGTAATCACGGCTAGCGCCGTGTCCGTTCCTCGCTTCATTCGGAAGCCATGCTGTGATTGTTATGAGAATTATTATTCTCGAGGAAAGTATTTACCCTGTTGGCCAATAGCTTCTCTAAGACTTTCCCTGAAAATTCTAAGAGAGATATAGGCCTGAAGTTAGCTGGACTGTCCGGTGGCTTACCGGGTTTGGGAATGAATATCATTTTCGCTACCTTCCAGTGGCCAGGGAAGTAACCCACATTCAGGCACGCGTTCATGGTATTCATAAGCCCCAATAAGATGTTAGGCGGGGCTCGAATAAAATTCTCCCTTGTCAGTCCTGGACGCCCTGGTGCTCGCTGACGAAAGGACTTTGAGGTTTTCGAGAGCTCATCGGCAGTAATTCTACCGCCGAGTCCTTCCATTTCCCTCTCCTGTGATACGCAATGGTGAGGATGGGTTCTGTGTATCTGATCATTCAGGTCGTTAATAATTTCGTCTTCGAAGTCTAAATCGAAGTCATCATTCTCTTCTGGGGATATCTTAAATATAGATGCCCAAAAGAGTCTGAATTCCTCTTCGATTCTTTCCACGTCAGTAATTTCAGTATTTTCACGTCTAAGTTTAATGGTCTTTAGTGGCTGTCCGCCTCTTATTCGTTTAACAGTCTGCCAGAATGTACGTGAGTTGGTTTCTATGTTTAGTCTGTCAATTAAATTGTTCCAAATTAAATTTTGTTGGTCCCTAATAAGAGTCATTAATTCGTCACGAATGTGTCGTGTTTGTCTGTGTGTAGTGATGTTGGGACCAGTGAGGTTCACTTCATTTATCCGTTTCCTATATTCCCTCGCGAGGGATTTCATTCTTGGGGTCTATGAAGGGGCAGGAAGAGTTTTATACTTAACTCGGGGAATGGCTTCCTTGTCGGCTTTTAATAAATTCTCATTAATTTTCTCCAACTCCTCGTCAATTTCCTCTGGGGTGGCATTAGTTAAGTGTTCAGGGTTGTAATTTTCGAGGAGTTGTTTATACATATCCCAGTTGGCTCGAGCGTAGCTCTTGCGTTCTGGGATAGGGATTTGAATGGGGGAGGTTGAAACTTTAATAAGGATAGCCTGGTGGTCGCTGGGAATAGGGAAACCCTGCTCAATGAAGTAGTTGTATGGGAACATCTTTCTAGTGAGCACTATATCTGGCTTGGTGGCTGATCTGTGTGTGATGTATGTGGGGAAGTCTGGACCAATTCTTGTCATAATTTGTCTTTCAAAAAGTGTCTCAAGATTCCTGCCTGCTGGGTTGGTCGACGTATAGTCTGAGGCAGCACTTCTTGCATTGAGGTCACGGGGAAAGAGAACGGTTCTGCTGTGACCACATAGCTGCAGGAAGTTGGGAAGGGGTAAGTAACCCCTCCTTGGGGGCTGGTACGCTGTTGCCAGGACCAGGGGTCCCACTGCCGTACGGACCTCCACATCGAGGTAAGATTCGTCGAGTCCACTTATTGATTTGAAGTCAAGATCTCTTTTTACAGCTATAGCACAACCGTCGAAACGTTCTCCGCTGTGATTTTTGGTTAAGACTTCGTAGGGGAAAATTTTAGTCTGTTTATGTCATTTATCCCATGTTCTGAAATAAATATAACGTATGGGTCGCATTGTCTTAATACCTTACCGTATACTGTCTGTTTATTCGCCCAGCTGTCAGAGTTAAAGTGTAGTATTTTTAAAGTCTCCATTGTCTAGTTTACTAAGGGTTCTTAAGTGTGATCATGTTGTTTTTTGGCCTTATTCTCTTACGAGCTTAGGTCCTTGTGGAGTTTTAGGTGGCGTGATGGTTTTTCCTGTTCGTTTCTTTCTGAATTCACCGTCAGTAAGGGTGATGAGGGTTTCCGGTGCCAGCTTGATCGAGCCTTGGAGTAGAGCCTCCTTGACTTGTTTCTCGCTGAAGTCGTCCGAGGTGAATTCCCATTTTTATCTTCCGGCTATTACACCTTCCGATACATCAAGTACATCCATATCCTTAGGAAAAGGGGACCTTTCGGCAGCGAATACCTTCAAGTTAATTTTCTTTGAATGGTAAGCGTGTCTAGATTCTCTCTTACAAGAAGATGACGATCTCGGGCGTCTCTGTGGCTGAGGTTTTCCGTGAGCAGGGCGAACGTGCCCCCCCCCCCTCGAGTCTCGCAGTCTCAGTCTCCGTAGCCTCATTGTCAACCTGCATGTGTGTGTGAGTGTTTGAGTTCGTGTTCTGTGGAGTTTGCGGTTTGTTCTGTTTATCGGTGCGTGCTTTTGCAGCCTGGATTCTTGGGTCCCTGGAGGGAGCTGGGGTTGGGAGCTTCTGGCAGCTAGTCTCGCACTGGGGTTTGAGACTAACCTTCAGGATCTCTTCCGACCGTGGGTTTGGGGAAACCACAAGTTCTCCATACCATTAGGCGTCAGCATTCTATTGAGTTCATCTGCAAAGCACCCCGGAGAGGAGAGATTTGCAATATGAGCATAATATATGCAACACATAATTTTTTTTCGAGTTCTCATTCTCTATGTTGAGAAATGTAGGGTTTCCCTTGGACCCCGCTACAGCAGCTTTGGCAACCTTAGCGTAGGTGGTATTTGCCTTTATTTCTTCTTCTTGTTACTTTTGGTTAGCCTTTTCTTCAGGATTTGCTTCTTACTCGGGGAAGCCATGGAGAGCATCTTATGTTCTCCAGCGCAATTCAGACACTTCATGGAGGCGCTCTTACTGCTCCTCCAAGAATGCCTGTCCGACGCGCAAATAGAACACAAAAGCACACTTCCCCTGGGGCAGTTGGCCGTGGTGTCCTCCTCATACTTGTAGCATTTGAAGCACATCTGGAGGTCGATAAACTCCTCACATTCGATCTGCTCAGGACAGATACGAACGTTAAAGAGGAGCATACCTCCCTCCGTGGCCTTTACCGCCATTTCCGAATCGAAAAATACAATCTTGAAGACATGCGTATATTCCTTAAATTTTAGCACTTCCGCTACCTTTGCCCATGTGTGTTTTTTTTCTACCTCAGCATGAATTTCTTCGATGTTGTGCCCTCCAACCAAAGGATAGAGGCGGCGAAGGACAATGCTGCGGTGAGTGTTTATCCAAGGTGGTGTGTGTGGCTTGAGGTTAATTCGCTTTAAGCATTCTGCCGCTTTTTAAGAGGTGAGGACTTCACAGTCACTCTCCTTTTGGCAGATAGCTGAATATCCGTTGTACGTGTCAATAAGTCGTACCAGGTTCACCCCTAGTTCCCCATGAGGTTTAGAGGAAGACCGGTCTGGCTTCGGGCCATCGGAGAGGGTTCTCAGCGGTATCCGCCGGGTCTCCCTCATTTACCTCTCCATATCCTCATATACAAGGACTGGAGAAATAAACTTAATCGGAAGACTCGGAGTGATTGTCTGTGTTTGGAAGTGTGAGTGTGTGTAGTTTTGTAAGATATTTGTTTCACCAGTTAAGAGAGAAGAACAGAATTGGTTTGAAGGAAGTGTCCCCGTCCAAAATAAATACCTTGCAATTAGCACTTTACCTTCTTTGTAGGCGCTTTTCAAAAGTCTGCAGGTTCTTTTGTCCACTCCAAAGAGAGCTCGATGAAGAGTTCGGAGGGGGGAGGAGGGAAGCTCGTTCACACCTCGCTCCTGGCGCACGAAGCGAGTAAAAATTTTCAAAGTCTTTGTTGACACAATTCGTGAAATGAAATTTTTCTACGTAAAACTGCGAGAAAAACTCGAACGCGAGATTCACCAACGCGTGGTATAACGCTCACTGAAAACTTTGTGCGAAAACAAATTTGGCTGTATATTATTTTCACGGAGTAGAGAGAAGTCAGACTAACTCAGGCAACCAAAGCAGTCCTAAAAATTCGGAAAACTGACTTCGGCCGTGTTTATGTGTAAACGGTTGGAGCGTTAGTAACATTTTAAATCTATCCTGGCGCCTGATTGGTTGAAATGTTATAGTGTTAAGTTTAGATGAAATAGCTATTTATATAGGTGAATTTTGTGTAAAAATCAGTCAGAAGAATCAGAAAATTATTGTTGGTGTAAGAAGAAAAGCTATATTCCTTGTTCACCATATTCAAAGCTTATTCCGGCTATAAATACATAGGAATAAAAAATCCAGATATAATATATATATATTTTTCCTTCATCCCTTAAAGAAGCTGATGATCACTTAACCCAGCCTGCAAAACTAGAGAGAGAGTACCATAATTTACACAGACCCTATAACTAAACTTGGCGTAAGGTAGATAGGTAATTAATTAAAATGCAATCGTAACTAACTAAAATGTAATTAAAATAATTGAAATCAAGAATTCTGGGTAAATGAAATTGAAAATAATTGAAATGAAAATAAAATGTAATTGAAATCGCGCATTGTGGGTAAATGAAATTGATATCACGAATTGTGGGTAAATGTAATTGAAATCACGATTTGTGGGTAAATGTAATTGGAATCATTGAAATTAAATTAAAATATAGTTGTAACTATTAAAATGTAATTAACCTATAAAATCACGATGGTTAAAAGGATAAATGTATGAGAGTCTGGAAAACGAAATATAAGGAATTAGACAGTGTTTTTGTTTCTAAAATCTAAGGATTATATGGAGAAAGAATTCACCTGACCTTGAGTTGGAGGAGATAAGGGCACAAGTGAATATTTTATTCTCGCATGCGGAATATTTGGAAGCGTTAGTCGTGCGTGTAAATGTTGCCAAAAAAATGTCGCCAATTGTTTTTGAAGACTTTTTTACAAATATATAATATTTAAGAAAAAATATATAAAATTTTATATATATATATATATATATATATATATATATATATATATATATATATATATATATATATATATATACAGTAATCCCTTGATTGTGCCAATAATTAATCCTCCGTTTATACCGCATATATCAAAACCGATCTAATCAAAGTTAAATACATATGGGAATAATTATAATGAATCCTGCCAAAAAAATATTTTCTTACTCAAAATGTACCTAGATATAATGCACTACATAATTGATGAATTATTAAGGGATTTATTGAAAGAAAATATGATTTTTTTTTTTATTTGAGGAAAAAAATATCTAACTTTAATTAAACAGAAGTTGGTAGTATGCGTGTACGTTGGTCTGAAGTAGAGGTAACTGAGGTAAGCCTCTGCGAGAGTTGTGCGATTACCAAGGGGTGATTTGCCACCGATTTTTGGTACCACTCTTGGGGCAGCCAAATGATTTGCCTGACTTGGCTGAGCGGCTGCATAGTTGCTGACTCAGTAATGCTTTGTATTCACACCACTACGACCTAAAAAAGAAAGCTCCCTTCTTGCTTAGTAAGCTGGGTAAATTGGTGATCAAAGCTTCCTCAAAAGGTAAAAGGAATTTTAGAGCTGGATTCAAACGTCATTATTCGGCGGGGGCGTAGGCTAGTGTTCAGGAAATGAACAGAAAATATATCTCTCCATGATTTACAAAATGTTACACTATATATAGTTTTTCTATATAAACATAAGCGATACAAAATTGACCAATCATCGTTAAGGAAATTTTTAATGGCAAACTAACATTAGCTGGGTTTTCAAAAAGGGCACTACGAAATTGACCAATCAGCGTTGAAATTTTTTTAAGTTCAAACTAATGTTAGCCTGGCTTTCAAATATATGCGCTACAAAATTGACCAATCAGCGTTAAGACAAATTTTAAGGGACCATTTACGCTAACTGATTTTTCAGACGTAAGCGTTACGTTAGCTGATTTTTCAGACATAAGCGTTACAAAAATGACCAATCACATTCAAGGATTATAAAATTTCATAAGACTACAAAATTCTCATCTATAAGGTACTTTTGAGTCAAATACGATTCTATAACGTGGTTTCAGCACCACAGGACTTCGTCCCGAGAAAATTGACTGATTTAGCACATTATAAATAAATTCAACTTTCGTGCAAATATCTTATAATTATACCAGGCAATGGCTTCGCTACCTAGATTAAAATTTAAAATCTAAAAATAAACAGCCATGGTTAAATTTTTATAAATTTTCTGAACTTCGCCAATTATAATAATTTTATAAAGGAACTCTAAACTAAATTTTCCACCTTTCAAAATATCACGTTGCTAAAATATAGAGTCATAGAGAAGAAGATATATAAAACTAAATTTTCTGAACTTCACCACTTAGTATGCTTTGGGTTTTAAAAGTTCCCCAAATTTCGATACTTATATTTATTTCTGAACTTCACCAGTTTGTTTTTTTGATATTATAAAAGAATTATTAGAAATAACTTTGATAAAAAAACATAAGTCATTACCAAATTAAGATGAAATTATTATTGAAATACTAAAAAATATCCCCTTATTAAATTATAGAGTTAGGGATGATGATGATGATACATATATATAAAAATATATTTCAGTGTACTCTGACGTTCTTAGGAACGTTCTGACGCAAGATTTGCAACTCATCATTACGAGCAAACATTTAATTGACGGTTCGCATGTATGAACTGCATATCCTTCTTGCGAACAAATCCTCTCATTACAATTTTTTCTGTGTGTATGCAACACACAACTTTAACTAACTCGGGATCAGGAGATGGATCAAATAAAATTTAAGGTTAAGAATGATTATATTATGCAACATTTTGTTTTACACGAATATATATTTAGAAATAATGGTACGAAGGATCTTTAGCAAATGTTATTGGTCAGCCGGAACGAGTATCAATGCTCACTTCACTACCATTGACTTGGGTATCTGGAACGGATTTCACGTTACTGTAATTATTTCCCCTACTCTCCGTTAATTTTCCTTCATTCTGTTCTGGTGCATCTAAATTGCAAGTCTATTTACAATCGATTTACTATTTGTTGGTGACGAACAATTCTCACCTCTGTTATTAAATATATTTGGCAATTTTGCCGGTTTTACCCTGGACTATTGATACTGCATCCTGATGTCCATTAGGGAATTCTAATTTATACACTTTGTCATCGCGTTCAACAACACATAACAGGCATACATAAGGCGCTTCTAATGGTTTACGAAGTCGATCAACCCGGACCTACAAATGCGTGGCATCACGTAATTCCTTGGTTACGAATGGTTTCGGTACCGAGTGCAGATGTTCTTCAGAGGTTTGTGTAAAATCAATTTGCGACATGGTTTTTGCTAATTCATTGACGAATTTGGAGTTAGCATTTGGCGATAAGGATGAGACTAAGGGTTTGGGGCAAAGCAGGGTTGATCCTTTGACTGCAGTAAACGGTGAAAATGCCGAATCATTCAGCAGGGATCAGATGCCCAGAAAACAACTGGTAGAGCCATTAAACATCCTTGCCGACGAGCCATTATAGAGCTCTTCAAGGTTTTATGTGACCTTTCCACGATCCCGTTTGTCGTAGGTCGGTAGATTGTGGTAGGTTCGTTTAGCTTGCTCTCTTGTTGAATTAGTTTACTATACTTACATTTGTTATATATTATTTTAGCCATCATACTGCTTACGTATGTAAATGTTTTGGTAAGGATTATTGTGGAAATTCGCTCTACAGCAACAAGAATGCTGGTTAATCAAAACCTTTCTGTTGAAAAGGAGATGGAAAATTGTACTCACAATTTCTTTCGTTGCGACTCAGCACGTTCGCCTCTCAACCCGTTCATGGCGGAGCCTTCTCGTCATCTTCCAGACGCCAAAGTTCTTTGTGCTTAAATGTGACGCCAAGCAGAATTGTGTCTTTCTGAGGATGAATGTAGCTGTCTTTTCTTGTAGGTCAGCCTGTGTTGCCGGACTTGTCGAGATGATGGAGCCAGTATCTATTAAGAACCGTCTCCCTATGATAGGGCCGACTAGGTGTATACAGGGGCTCTGGGTAATCAGCTGTGGTTACAAATCTGCTGGTATGATTTTGAAATTAAAATACGCAGACTCTAAAGATATAGCAAGTCGGCCAGCAAAGGTATTCATTACTTTAACAAGTATAGTACATTAAGTCATATTTTATGTACAACTTAATAATTAATTAATTCATTTATTTTACTTGTCAATTCATTTAACGTACTACTGTACCAAACATCATCCTTAAAATTTCACACACAAACAAACAAACACACGCTTTCAGCTCGACCTTCTGGAACAATATTTTGCCCCATTCAACTCTCACCATTCTTCGTATAAAGCCCCTAATTCACACTCCATCATAGTCAACATATTATTTCACCATATTATTCCACCATATTATTTCATATTTATTTCACGTACTTCAATTCTCTTCGCATCTTGTTACTGTAAATCATATTTTTACCATATCTTACATTGTATACCTAATCCAACTTATCTCATCTTACATTCGTTAATTATATGAATATATTTATATTTGGTTAATTGTTTTTCTTAAAACCCAGTTCATTATTTCAAAATTTATTTCGCTGTCGGCTTAGGCCTAAAAACTATCAGAAAACAACTTCGATCAAACAAATTTATGGTTATGGTTTTCGAAACGCTATTTAGGCTGATAAACTTAACAGAAAATAAATCACATGAATAACCATATACTATACAAGTAATGAATTGAGATCGTGAATGAGAAGGGAGTGATCTTGTCACGTGCCAATAAGTACAAGGTATGGTTAAAAGCCTCAGTCTAGTGAGTCTTGTTTAGGTTTGGGATGGCACAGTTGATAAGTCACTCGCCAACGCCCCAGAAATATTATATGAATGGGAATTGGTTTCTACCATGATGGTCATCGACCATTTACCACCCAAATTTAGGCTGTGGATCCGGAGAAAACAGGGACAGATCGAAAAGAAAAATGAAGCAGTTATCGGGCAGTGATGCGAAAACTAATCCATATTAAGTACTAGTATAGCGTACGAGAAGGGCAGACGAACGGCTTAAAAGCTTCGTTGAATGAGTCATTTTCGAGATTCAGGATGGCCGAGTGGATTCGCCGCTGGCTAACAGTGGTCCAGCGACGCGGGAAGCTGTTCGCAACTCGCCTACGATATTTTTTTTTCTTTGCCCCTTTTCCTATTCCCCTCTATCTACAATGGTGCCCATATATTCAAATGGTCATTTTCCCGTAAGAAATATCATTAGGGCCAGCATGTCAACCTCCATCGTGAAATGGTGAAGCCGGGCATGCAGACCTCAACGATGTCTCCAAAATTAGCGAGGGGGACAGGTTCCACGGGAAACGCCGCCAATACCCACTCTAAGGGGGTTACCCTAGTCCACATGGCTCCATCGGTACTGTGGGGAGCGAATCAGAGTTGACTCTGCCTAATACTATTTTTGCCTGACCCTGTGAAAGCAAATGAAAAGTGAGGTGCTGCCTGTAGAATGTCTCCTGGATGTAACTTTTGAAAAGGAGTGAAATCTCCTAGCCCGTAGGCAAAGCAGCTGGGGACTTTCTCTCTCCGCTAGGAGATTCTTGTAGGGGCACCTTGGAGAGGTATAGCTCAAGGATGCCACTCCCATTCGAGAGGAGGTGCTGCCCAACGGCCGCTATGAAAATAACAAATGGGAATCTTTGGAGGACTATAAAAGAGGAGAGTTTCCCGACGTCTTTGAAACCTGATGTGCAGGGATTCTAGGAACCGAGTACTCTGACGAATGAATATGTGATAAAATTTAAGCATACCAAAGATTCAACGAAGTAGCTTGAGCAAAGAGGGCTAAAAAATCCGAGTTACAGCGACCTATTTCTCGATAGGAAGAATTCTGTTCGGTAAAACATGGTCTCCGAAAGAAAGATCGTTTCGAGACATGGAAAAGACAAGTGTTAAGAACGATTTGATACTCTACCAGACTAATTTAAACATAACGAAGATGATATAAATACTCCTCTAAAGACGAAGATGCAATCAATGTCTCATCTATGAAACAAAGACTACATATAGAGACCTCTCTAAATTTCATTGATTAAACACTCGATGTGATCAGAATTAAGAAAGGCTATAAGATATTCGAAGCATTTAGAAAGAACTACATGGAGTCACGTGTGAGAGCCTCTTTATTATATCATCTAGATATATAGGGATTTAATGAAAACATTAACCAGTTCGAAACGAGAAAATACAGAAGAACCGAAGAAAGAAGAGGTGAAATCTGGTAAATATTTTGTGGGATATTTATCAGCCATAGCCTGAACATTCAAAGCCCTGCAATAACCAGGTGTAGCATTCGAGCGGGTTATACCAGCATCAAGCATGAAGTCGAACACCTTTTTCATTACCGAGAGTCTATCTGGGAGTAGACTTCGGCGACGAGCAAAAATATTCCTGCCGTCTCAAGCCAATGAACCACACTCTCTTTCATAGGTTTATCCTTTAAAAGAAGAAAGGTAAGGTCAGGAAACTTCTGCTGAAAATGCTTTAAAGTGATGGCCAATCGAAGGAAGACAGACAGGAGCGAACTTTGCGAATGGATATAATGACCAGAGAAAATGAGAGACAGTATGGAGAAGACAAGCTACCAATAACGAGATAGACCAAGAGAGTGCACCTGTCGTCTCAATTCGTTGAATCAGAGTGTTTTATAGGCCTATTATTTTAACGAGGAATGGTAAGGAAAGCAAACTCATCCAGAAGACGCTGGAAGTAAGTTTCAGCCGAAGGGAGAAGAGAAGACACCAGAAAATTTGCGAATGGAAATAATATCAATAAACAATAAGTAACGTTGTGCGGTCTCCAAGCTTGCGACGACGAAAATCGACAAGAGGTCATGGGCTGTATATATCTCTAATCAACATACAATTCTCAAACTGGACAATATTCTAAAAAATATAGAGAAAGATTACATTTACAGCATTTTGATTGATAAAAAACTACATACTGGGCGATATTTGACTAACTCGCACTTTTCTTGAATTCATTCTTCAAGGTCGTGCTCCCCCACCGAAAAAAACGTGCCACCTGTGTGGCCAGCCCCTACCGCATCTTATAGGCCCACTGGAGGTTAGGATATACTCTAGAACATTAATTATATCGAATAAATTGAAGTGACAAGCAACTTTCGGTTATTTTATTCAACTCTATGGAACATTCACATCTAGAAAAAATAAACATATGTAAATAGACATACAGAACTCAATTAATAGATAAATTGACATCCATAGTAATTAATAACCTTTAACTACAAGAAAATCTTCAAAGAGGTACCATTCAGATGGTTTTCCCATCCCCACCGGTGCAACTGTTTTGGCCGGGTGTATTAAAAAAAAATATATATATATAGTGCCGATGCAAAGGCGATACTTCAAAACTGCTCTGATGCTCACAGTTTTTCTAGATTTTTTTTTTATTTACCTTATGCGTAATTTCCTCTAATACTTTTAATATACAAGTTTTCAATGGCGAGTAATTTTAAAGTTCTCTCTGATGATAATCAATTTCAGTTGGAATTAAGCCGAAATGCTAGTAAACTAATTATTGCTGATTTTACTTCATCAAGGTATGCCACCCTCCCTTTAGCATTAAGGTTATAGGAACTTAGAAAGGTAATTGTGTAGAGTATGGCTGGATCCCAGTCTTGGCTTATTATGGGCTATTTTTGCTGAGCTGAGATCTATGTGGATGAAGTCTATGGCGATTTCTGATTATATACTGGGGGCTGTGCCCCCCCCCCCATCCTAAAATGTGATTGAAATCTCAGGATCATCCTAGGCCCATTCCCCTGATGAGCCATCTCCTACAATGAGCTGACCCTCAAAATAAGCTAGAATCGTATCCGCCCATACTTGCAACATTTACCCGTAGAAAGAAATGGAGAAGAGGATTATTCCATATGAACTCATACATAACATAATTTCACAGATGACCTAAGCCACCAGAGGTTCCTTGGTGATTAACTCACCTTTGGCTGAACAAAATTATACTGGTACCTCTATATATATTCACAGTAGAAACCCAGATAAGGGGCTCTTCAGCCTTTGAAACCTGGCTCATCATTGGGTTTTAAAATCATAGTTATCCCTCTCAGGTGGACTGCCTGCCATGGCTACGAGCTCCATCTACCCATTCCTACCATGGCACCCAGCTACGGAGGTAACCTCCCTAGTAAATAGTGTCAGCTTTAAAAAGAGGTAAATATGTAGATTAGCGGCTTGGCCAAAAAAGTGGAGGTAACACTTCAGATTCGTGGCGCACGGTAGATGGCGCTGTTAGTCGGCTACAATTTTGGGCTACAGCATATCTCTTATGACGTCAGACGGTAGCGTCAGATGTGAACAATATCGGCGTAATATTTTTTGGTATATGAGTATATACTGGGGGGCTGCGCCCCCCAGACCCCCCCCAATTGATTGAAACTCAGGGTCATCGTAGGGTGGTCTCCCTGCAGTGCTTACTCCCCCACGAGCAGCTTTTTACTGGCAGAAAAAACGTAACCTAAAGACAAACAATACTAACTTTAAGCGGGTGGGTATAATTCTGCTATGGCTAGCAGAAATTCGTGGAATCGCTCTTCGATACTGGAAAATTTCTTCACGAAAAGAGCGGTTGCGAGATAGCCAGCAAAATGTTTACCGTTTTTGTTTAAATAGAACTTATCACAACGAAACAGTAAATTTTCCGAAAAATGTAAATTCGCACTGGATTTGGGGCATTTTATAGTTTTCTTAATTAATTTATGAGCCTCTAGATAATCTAAAAGTTTTTCGCGGTTATGCAAAATAAAGCCAAATTCGAATAATGACGAAGCACAAGTAGAGCACGCAGACGACATAACTACAAATTTTTTTTTGCAAAACGGGTCATAGTTATAAGCTCTGACGTTGCCAGTAAGAAGCTGTTATCGTTCGTAACAATACAAAATATACGAAAACACAAAAAACAACAATAAAAGACATCAAGAAACCTTACCTAACTTAGAAAAAACTATAAACAAGCAGAGGCACAGATATTTAGTAAATAATACAAACTAAAAGTTACAAATCCCCAAAACAACAAAACAATATAACGCCGTGATTGGTCATATCTGAGGCTACCGTCTGACGTCATAAGAGATATGCTGTAGCCCAAAATTGTAGCCGACTAACAGCGCCATCTACCGTGCGCCACGAATCTGAAGTATTACCAAAGTGGATATTTGTATGTTTATATGTCGTTCACCTCTGCCTGAATATTCATGTGTGTTTGAGTCCTATTCAAAATATAGCCAATGCCATTTTTTTTTTTTTTTAAATACCTGAAACTAAATAAACGAAAAATGCTGTTTACTTACACCATTTTTTTTTTTTACAAAAATGCCCTAAAATAACCAAACGAAAAACTGTTTACTTACTTTATTGCAGTGGGTATACGTCTGAAATAGCAATGAGGAAAGCCTATTTTGTTCACAATAGTGACTAGGGACCTCTCTGCAGAAACTAAACCAATCTATCAAAGTTTTTGGTGTAACCTTGACTTCATGGGACAGAACTTCTAATGTTAATTGGTTGACTAGAAATCAGTAAATAATTTGCAGAATAGTTTCTATAGAGATCCGGGCATTTGAGAAAAACATAAGAACATAAGAACATAAGAAAAGAAGGAGACTGCAAAAGACCATTCATGGCCTACACTTGGCAGCTCCTGTTCCAGTCAACACACAAAAGATTTCTTACCAGAGAAAAGTCATCAACATTGTCACCCTTTACAGGAGTTTGTCAGATCTAATCTACAATATACATAAAATGCATCCAGAGGATTATGTCCATTCATGCAACCGCAAAATAATCTCCCCACTCCTTAGAAAAATATATACATATGTACATAAAAAAAATCAGTCCCATCTAGCAGCTTCATTCATATATTTATCTAATCTATTCTTAAAACTACCCAGAGCGGAGGCTTCTATCACATGTCTAGTGAGCCTATTCCATTCATCTACCACACAATTTGTAAACCAATTCCTCCCAATCTCCTTCCTAAACCTATACTTATCAAGCTTAAACCCATTGCTACGTGTCCTGTCATGTTCACTAAGTATAAGAACCTTACCCAGATCCCCTTTATTATATCCTTTTACCCATTTGAAGACTTCAATCAATTCCCCTCTGACTCTTCTCCTTTCCAATGTATGTAGATTTAGTTTTCTGAGCCTTTCACCATAAGGTAAGTTCCTTAGCCCACCAATCATCTTTGTCATCCTTCTCTGCACAGACTCAAGCAAATCAATATCCTTCCTATAATATGGTGACCAAAATTGTACTGCATAGTCTAGATGAGGCCTAACTAGCGCCAGATACAGTTTTAGAATGACTTCAGCACTCTTATTGCTTACACTCCTCCTAATGAATCCCAATATCCTATTAGCTTTATTCTTAGCATTTAGGCATTGCTTTCTAGGACGAAGGTCTGAACTTACCAAAATACCCAAGTCCCTCTCACAATCGGTCCTCCCTAAATTTCTCCCATTTAATTTATAACTATTCAGTGGATTATTTCTACCTATACTAAGTACACTACATTTGTCTATGTTAAACTTCATTTGCCATTTCTCAGCCCAATTGGACAGAATGGTCAATTCCTCCTGCATTACAACAGCATCAGAATCAGCCCTAATGGCCCTACCTAGCTTAGTATCATCAGCAAATTTACTCAGGTCACTACTTATACCTATGTCAAGATCATTAATATAAATTAAGAATAGCAAGGGACCCAAAACAGATCCTTGCGGAACTCCACTGCTAACACACCCCCACTCAGATTTAACTCCATCTATACTAACTCTTTGCTGTCTGTCACCAAGCCATGACTGAATCCACCTAAATATACTGCCATCGATCCCGTGTGCTTTAACTTTGCTCAGAAGCCGTAAGTGTGGCACTCGATCAAAAGCCTTACTAAAGTCCAAGTATAAAATATCATAGTTTTCATCATTATCTGCTGCTTCATACACCTTACTATAAAAAGACAGCAAATTAGTCAGGCAGGATTTACCCTTACTAAAGCCATGCTGTGATTCTTTTATCAACTTATGCTTATCCAAGTGATCCCTAATATTCCTTGCTATAATAGCTTCCATCATTTTCCCTACCACTGATGTCAAACTTACTGGTCTGTAATTAGACATATTTGTTTTATCCCCTTTCTTAAATATAGGTATCACATTGGCTTTCTTCCATGCCACTGGCACAATGCCACTCTCCAATGATTTTCTAAAGATGCATGCTAGGGGCTCACTTAACACATCCTTACATTCTTTCAAAATACTAGGAAAGACCTCATCAGGACCGGGTGCTTTACTACTTTTGATTTTATCAATTTCCTTTGTCACTATCTCCTTTGTGATCAAGATATCCTTTAATTTCTCTTCATCATTACCCCGAAAGATCATTGACACCTCAGGTATATTTAGAGTATCCTCCTGTGTAAATACTGAGAGAAAAAAGTCATTTAGCATTCCAGCCATTGAGTCCCTATCACTCACTAATTCTCCATTGGAATCTATAAGTGGGCCTATTTTATCTCTAACCTTAGTTTTGTATAATTGATAAAAACTTTTAGGATCTTCCTTTGCCCTATTTGCCACTTTAATTTCATAATTTCTCCTTGCTACTCTAACTAACTTTTTAACATCTCTTGCTAGTTCATTATATCTCTGCCTTAAGTGATCCTCTCCATTTTTTATTTTCCTATAAATGCCCTTTTTAATGCCAATATAATGCTTAATTTTATCTGTCATCCATTTTGGGTCATTATTTTTAGTCCTAATCTCCTTATAAGGAATGTTAATCATCTGACCTGTAATTAATTGCTCAATTATTCTTTCATACTCCTCTTCAATTGTAATCTCTTTCTCCTGGTGATTATTGTCTCCACTAACTGATATCATTGAATCTATTCCTGAATTGATTTCATTGCCTGGTTTCTGTACAACTGCCTCCAGGTAAGTCCTTAGCCCATTATAATTTGCTCTTCTAAAGTCAGGAATTTTAACATTGTTCATGCTACTATCAATACCATTCCATTTCATCTTGAATCTAATTTCACAATGGTCACTATTACCCAAATTTTCTCCAATCTCAGTATCTTTAATAACTTCTTCCCTATTTGTCAGAACTAAATCCAGTATATTATTACCTCTAGTGGGTTCGTTAATAATCTGCCTCAGAAAATTATCTTGGACAACATTAAAAAATTCCTCAGCCTCCTGATCACCCACAAGAGCTTCCCAGTCTATATTTCTGTAATTAAAATCGCCCATTATACACACATGCTTACTTCTACATGCCCGTTCAATCTCCTGCCACAGAAGATTTGAAGCTTCCTTACTAAGATTTGGTGGTCTGTATAATAATCCTAAGACAAGCTTGTTTTTACCTTCCTTTACATTTAGCCATAATGACTCTGTGTTATCATCTAATTTAATTGTACTGTTTACACAACACTGGAGATTATCTTTAATATAAATAATAACCCCTCCTCCTCTCTTCCTATTCCTATCTGTATGGAACATGTTAAAGCCCTCAATCTCAACCTCAGGTTTAAAGTGATTACCTGCCAAATCAAGCCATGACTCTGTTATCGCAATTATATCAAAATTCTCTTCACTCGCTAACGCTCTTAAGAGATCTATCTTATTCCTTATACTCCGACCATTTGTGTAGTATATTTTTAAGTTTTTTTTATTATTCCCATCTTCATTGCATCGTGCTTTTCTATTCCTAGTTATCTGCTCATTCACTTGTGCATTAGTCCCCCTACAACGCATCAGTATGCCCTCTCCCTTAGCTATTCCTCTATCTCTGCATCCCTTCCATTTCCTACACCTGCCCTCTATTCCTGTTATTCCATTACCTCTAACAGCTTCTAGTTTCCCACCCGTAAGGACCTAATCACACTATCCAGCTCCCCCCCATAGAACCTCAACACCTGCCCGACTAAGATGGAGCCCATCCATCGCATACAACCTCCTATTCCCGTAAAACCCTCCCCAGACATCTACAAACACCAATCCTAACTCCTCACACAGTCCTTTCACAAATTCATTCAAACCAATTGCACGCGACAACCATTCTACCCCCACATCCAATCTCGGAAGCACACCAGAAACAACACCTTTTACCCTGCTTTTACTCATCCTTTCAACTAACCTTTTATACTGCTCACGTAACTCACATGTACCCACCTTCTTTACATCATTCACTCCCACATGCGTAATCACAACTGCATCCCTCTCACACCCAGAAACCAGCCTATCATACCTCTCACAAACATCACTTACACCAGCACCCGGCAGAGAAACTCTCATTCCCTTCCACTTGCTATCACTCAACTTCCTATCTAAATACCTAATCTGAGAGTCACCCATCACTAGCACCTCAGTCATTCTCCTATTCTGTCTTGGCCTAACATTACCCTCCCTCCTGCTCTCAGTCACACTACCACCCATCCTGCTTTCATCCACAATCACACCAGGCAAATCACTTTCGCACTCTTCCTCTCTCAGGACATTGAATCTGTTAGTCAACCTAACAGGTTCTATGTCCCTCTCATTCACACACCTAACCTGTCCTAACTTATCTATCCTATCCATTTTCACCCACCATTCATCATCACTCACAACTTCCACACTGTTCCCAGTCCTAGCCCTATCTTCCACCCTCTTAGCACTAATCTCACCCTTCAATCGCACACTTGCATCTCTTCTCACCTCAAACACCAAATCATTCAACCTCTTACATTCCCCACTCAACCTCCTAACCTCCCCTTCCAGAAAACACACACGGCATTCAGTTACATTCACTCTCCTTTCAACTCCACATGCATCACACACCACATACACACTACTTTCAAACGGCATGCTCTCACCATCTATACAAACAGCCATACTCTCAGAAATTTACTAAGGAAAAAGTTAACACTCACCCCCAAAAATTCTTGCTCAGGATTGCTGCCAGTTATCTTCCCCAAAAGTATTAATCACTAATGTATTTATTACACAGTGATTGATGTATTAAATAAATACAAGAAAAACTATACACCCAAATCAGTATTATATCCCAATCTTACAATGAGAATCAAGAGCTTCCTGCAAGACAACCTTCCAGAACAAAGCCAGACAGCCAACTGTCAATGTTGATTTAAAAAAAAAATGGTGCCCACTTAAGTCACATTTAGTTTTAGAACATTTAAATTAAAAATAAGAACATAAGAAAAGAAGGAGACTGCAAAAGACCATTCATGGCCTACACTTGGCAGCTCCTGTTCCAGTCAACACACAATGAGGCCACAAACCTTGCAATCGATTTTAATGTTAAGTAAATTATGAAAGTCCGAAAAGGTTAATAATTTAACTCGATCCAAAAATAGAGTTAATCATTTGGAAATAGACAACGGTCACACTTGGCAAAGGATACCATTTTCAAACTGCATAAAAAGGCATCTGTACTACACCCAAATGGCTAAAAAAAAGTAGTTCCTTTAAACGATCTAGCTAATTAGATTTAAATGTATAAAAAAGGTAATAAAAATAGTAAAATGGGGAAAAATATATTGACAAATAAAAATGACTATAAATGAGGATAATAAAAAGATATTAAGAGAAAAACAAAATAAAAATTCAAATAAGTCATTACTGATGTCAGACCCCACCCCCATCCCCATTATAATTCGCAAAATGATTAAAGGCGCTGACATGATTTGGTTAAATCATTCACCTAGGGAAGCATTAGGACATTATTCTATTAACAATTATGATTATATACTGGGGGCCTATGCCCCTTAGCCCCTCCCAATTTATTGAAACTCAGGATCATCGTAGTGTGGTCCCCCCATTGTGCTTACCCCCACACGAGCCGTCCCCTTAAATGTACTCCAAAAATGTGAAACATTTTGGAACATGGACAAAATAATACGTCCCATCGTTTGAGCCGCCAATATAAATATTTACCTAAAAAGACTGGACAGGGATTCAAACTGCCAACCCAATGATTGCTAGGCCTGCACACTAACCACTATATTAGCTGGGATAAGATGTCTGCCTGAAATCTGATATACTATGTAATTTGCACCCAGGCTTTCAGGATCTGTCATCAGAAAAGGCCTATCTCTTTTAGTTTCTGATTTATTGGCCTCCAAATTAGTAATCTTATTATGTGCAAAAATCAAAGGTAAATATGTAGATTGTTAGCTCGGCCCCCAAAAGTGGATTTTTGTTTGTTTATATTTCGTTCACCTATGCTTGAATATTCATGCACGTTTGAGTCCTATTTTAAATATACCTGGCGCCATTTAAATGTATAAAAAAAGGTTATAAAATCGTAAAATGAGGACAAATATATTGACAAATAAAAATGACTCCAAATAAGAATAATAAAAAGATATTAAATGAAAAACAAAATAAAAATTCAATTCAGTCATTTCTGATGTCAGCCCCTGCCCCCACCCCCACCCCCATTATAATTCGCAAAATGATTAAAGGCTCAGAAATGATTTGGTTAAATCATTCACTTTTGTAAATATTAGAATATTATTCTATAAGCAATTAGGATTATATACTGGGGAGCTGTGCCCCTCAGACCCTCCCCAATTGATTGAAACTCAGGATCATCGTAGGGTGGTCTCCCCATTGTGTTTAACCCCACACAAGCAGTCCCTTTAAATATACTCCAAAAACGTGAAATATATTGGAACACGGATGAAATAGTTTACGTCCCATCATTCAAGCCGCCAATCTACATATTTACCAAATCAAAATTTCAATATTTAGGGGGCAACTGTCATGCTAGAATAATTCGCAATGGGCTATTGAGGCTGTATTCCTTCTATTTGAGGACATGACTATCTGCAGAAGGTTTCTTGACTATACCAAAGTTTTAATTTAACATAACATAACATAATTTCACGGATGACAAAAGCCACAAGGACCTATGAAAGGTTATCTGCATCTGTCAAAACCCACCCACAAAATTTATCCATAAGATTGTGATAGATGATGCATCTACAATATTATATACAATTAGAACCATCCACAGGAATATGTCAAAAACAAAAAGCATCATCAAAATCAATTATAATATACAATAATAAAAAACTGCATCCATAAGAATGAGTCTATAATATCCCCCCTCCCCCCAGTTAACCCTCCCTCAATAACATAACATAACATAATTACACGGATGACAAAAGCCACAAGGGCCTATCAAAGGTCCTCCGCCTCTGTCAAAACCCACCCACAAAAAGCACCATCACCAGAGGAAGACAAAATCAAAGTCCCCCACAATATAATATAACAGATGACAAAAGCCACAAGGGCTCATCATAGGTCATCCGAGTCAAACGGCCTCTTTTTTAAGGCACCCACACTCCCAGGAAAACTACATCCAGAAACAAGGGTATCACCAATCAAGGCTTGTCAAGAACTAAATCATGCAGCTATAGATATACAAACAATATTAATATATACAAAACTTAGGAACCATCACAACCTTCCCTTCCCATAAACCCATCCAACCTACTCTTAAATACATTTAGATTTGGACTACCTACTACCCTCTGTGGCAATTTGTTCCAGAAGTCTACCACTCTATTGGTGAAAAAATATTTTCTTAAATCCAACCTACACTCTTGCTTTTTAATTTTCAAGTGGTGACCTCTAGTCCGATTTCCATCATCTAACTCAAAAAACTTTCTAACATCCAATTTATCTATCCCGGAAAAAATTTTAAACAGCTCAATCATATCCCCTCTCACACACCTCCTTTCGAACGAGAACATATTTAATACCCTCAGTCTATCTTCATATTCAAGGTGCCTCAGGGAAGGAATAATCTTTGTTGCCCTCCGTTGCACTGACTCAAGAAGGTTAATATCATGTCTAAAATGTGGGGACCATGCCTGTATACAGTACTCTAGATGTGGCCTAACATAAGAGTTATAGAGTTTAAGAATAACCTCCTTACTTTTGTGACTGACATTTCTCTTAATAAAACCCAGCACTCTATTTGCCCTATTTCTTGCTTCAATACACTGCTTAGAAAACCTTAATGACTTATCTATTACTACTCCTAGATCTTTCTCATCCTCTACTGAGCTCAACCAATGCCCATCCATTTCGTAGTTAAATTCTCTATTATCTTTTCCCATATAATCATTTAATCTGCATTTGAAACATTCAAGTTTGGACTGTCTACTCTCAGATGGCAAACTATTCCAGTAATCTACCACTCTATTGGTGAAAAAAATAGTTTCTAACATCCAACCTACACTTGTTTTTTAATTTTTAATTGGTTACCTCAACTCAAATAACTTACTAAAATCCAAATGAGAGAAGATGCTTCAAGGTGTTTCAGGGAAGGTATTATTTTTGCTGCCCTCCTTTGTACTGACTCTAGCAGGTTGATGTTATGTCTGAAATGTGGTTACCATGCTTGTATACAGTACTCTAAATGTGGCCTAATGTACAAGGTGTAGAATTTAAGGATAACGTCTTTACTCTTGTAGCTAACATTCCTCAATGTATCCTAGCACACTATTTTGCTCTATTTTTTGCCTCAATACACTGCTTTGAAAACTTCTTTTCTACATCTACTACTATGTCTAAGGGTCATTCTAGGACAAATCACCACACTTGAAGACAATTTTGCACCATCACATCTCAGATTTTGATAAAAATTGGTTTATATGGTTATCTCATAGGCCAAATGCACTGATGCAAATTTTAGGTTCCTCTAATGTATAGTTTTTGAGTTATAAGGGGTCACAAAGTTTTGGGGGAGAGCAAATACCCCCATTCAAAAATTGGTTATATCTACCTCAGTTTTTATTTTATATGCTATATATTATATGGTTGGAATCAGAAAAGAAAGATGAGTATAATGGTGGTATTATTTGACATGAATAAGCAAACAAAAAAATTTTATAATATTTTGAAAATTTTAAACCCACCTGGTTACTTAAAACTGTATTTTTTTTCTAATATGAAATTTTCACCTATTTTTTACCAAATAAAGCAAGTTTCAATAGTGGGTACACCCGACTTTCTGGGTGTAAAAAATCATTGAAAGAACCTGGTATGCAAAATTTCCATATTTTATTATACATAAAAAGCAAATTAATGATTAATTAAATCTCTTATAAATAGCATAAAAAAGTACTTTGGGTACCTATATGAACTAGATATATTCCAATCTATAATATTGATAAATGCAACTTCTTATGGACAAATAAGCAAAACATGTGTGATAATTTATTTTTAGAAATTTCCAAAGATAGGCATAATTAAATACCCAGAATTTATACACTTTATAAATAGTCAAATTATAATTAAAACACTTTTTTAAATAGGTACTAACATTAATTAAGTTATTATTTAGGTATATAAACCCCCCCCCCAAAAAAAAAAATTATAAACTAAAGATAAATTATAATTATTTTAAACACAACTAAAAAAATAAATTTTAGGTATGTAATTAATATATAAATATGTAGGTATCTACCTAATATATATCTAAGAATTTAATATAAGCTATCAATTAATGTAACTTGAATACATGTTATTAATAATAATTTTTAAAAATGTGAAGTTTCACTAGGTACTTATATACCGCTAAAAAATTAAATTTAGAATTTAGATAGCTCCTTAGATATAGTTTGATATAAAAATTTTAATAATGAGCATTTGAACTAGTCATAAATGGTATAAATACTTATATTTTTTTAATGAGATACTAAACATTTTTGGCATACATTTTATTTAGCATATATTTAAGAGAGATTTAAGTAATCATTAATTTGATTTTTATCTATAAAAAAAAATATGGAAATTTTGCATACCACATTTTTTCAATGATTTTTCACGCCCAGAAAGTGGGGTGTACCCACTATTGAAACTTGGTTTATATGATAAAAAATAGGGGAAATTTTCATTATTTTTTTTTATTTTTTTACAATTTTAACTAAGCAGGGGAGGGGGAGTTTCAAATTTTAAAAATATAAAATTTTTCTGTTTATTCCTGTCAAATAATACCACCATTATATTCATCTTTATTTTCTGATTCCAAATATATTAATATATATAACATACAAAATAAAACTGGGGTAGATATAACCAATTTTTGAATGTGGATATTCAGTCTCCACCAAAACTTTGACCCCCTATAACTTGAAAACTATACATCGTAGGAATCTAAAGTTTGCACCAGTGCATTTGGCCTATGTATCTCAGTGCATTTGGCAAAATCTGAGATGTGATGGTGCAGTGGGTATGATGATCTGTCCTTGAATGACCCCTAAGTCCTTTCCAAGTTAAGAACTTTGCATTTTTTAAGGTTAAATAGTCACCTACACCTTAAAGCTGCCTTCAAAGGGGATAAAACAAATATGTCTAATTACAGACCAGTAAGTTTGACATCAGTGGTAGGAAAAATGATGGAATCTATTATAGCAAGGAATATTAGAGATAACTTGGATAAGCATAAGTTGATAAAAGAATCACAGCATGGCTTTAGTAAGGGTAAATCCTGTCTTACTAATTTGCTGTCTTTTTATAGTAAGGTGTATGAAGCAGCAGATAATGATGAAAACTATGATATTTTATACTTGGACTTTAGTAAGGCTTTTGATCGAGTGCCACACTTACGACTTCTGAGCAAAGTTAAAGCACACAGGATCGATGGCTGTATATTTAGGTGGATTCAGTCATGGCTTGGTGACAGACAGCAAAGAGTTAGTATAGATGGAGTTAAATCTGAGTGGGGGTGTGTTAGCAGTGGAGTTCCGCAAGGATCTGTTTTGGGTCCCTTGCTATTCTTAATTTATATTAATGATCTTGACATAGGTATAGGGCTGATTCTGATGCTGTTGTAATGCAGGAGGAATTAACCATTCTGTCCAATTGGGCTGAGAAATGGCAAATGAAGTTTAACATAGACAAATGTAGTGTACTTAGTATAGGTAGAAATAATCCATTGAATAGTTATAAATTAAATGGGAGAATTTTAGGGAGGACTGGTTGTGAGAGGGACTTGGGTATTTTGGTAAGTTCAGACCTTCGTCCTAGAAAGCAATGCCTAAATGCTAAGAATAAAGCTAATAGGATATTGGGATTCATTAGGAGGAGTGTAAGCAATAAGAGTTCTGAAGTCATTCTAAAACTGTATCTGGCGCTAGTTAGGCCTCATCTAGACTATGCAGTACAATTTTGGTCACCATATTATAGGAAGGATATTGATTTGCTTGAGTCTGTGCAGAGAAGGATGACAAAGATGATTGGTGGGCTAAGGAACTTACCTTATGGTGAAAGGCTCAGAAAACTAAATCTACATACATTGGAAAGGAGAAGAGTCAGAGGGGAATTGATTGAAGTCTTCAAATGGGTAAAAGGATATAATAAAGTGGATCTGGGTAAGGTTCTTATACTTAGTGAACATGACAGAACACGTAGCAATGGGTTTAAGCTTGATAAGTATAGGTTTAGGAAGGAGATTGGGAGGAATTGGTTTACAAATCGTGTGGTAGATGAATGGAATAGGCTGACTAGACATGTGATAGAAGCCTCCTCTCTGGGTAGTTTTAAGAATAGATTAGATAAATATATGGATGAAGCTGCTAGATGGGACTGACTTTTTTTTATGTACATATGTGTATATTTTTCTAAGGAGTGGGGAGATTATATTTTGCGGTTGCATGAATGGACATAATCCTCTGGATGCATTTTATGTATATTGTAGATTAGATCTGACGAACTCCTGTAAAGGGTGACAATATTGATGACTTTTCTCTGGTAAGAAATCTTTTGTGTGTTGAATGGAACAGGAGCTGCCAAGTGTAGGCCATGAATGGTCTTTTTCAGTCTCCTTCTTTTCTTATGTTCTTATGTTCAACTTCTTTGACTACAGCTGCCAATTTAGTGTCATCAGCAAAGATTGACACTTTGCTATTTACAGACACCCCAAGATCATTTATATAAAGTATGAATAATAAAGGGCCTAGATCGGATCCCTGAGATAAGCCACTGATAACGTCCCTCCACTGTGACCTCACCCCATTCAGCACAACTCTCTGTTTCCTGTCTTTCAGCCATTCAGTTATCCAATTCAAAAGTTTACCACTTATCTATGCATTTGTAATTTGTGAACTAGTTTCCTATATGGAACCTTACCTAAAGCTTTGCTAAAATCTAAGTGAATTACATCAACATTCTCTCCCTTATCTAATTGTTTAGTAACATTATCCATAAAATCTAGTAAATTTGTTAAACACAATCTACCTCTTCTAAACCCATGCTAAGCATCATTTATTAACCTACTACAATCTAGATGGTCAAAATCCCCTTCTTAACTATCTTCTCAAGAATTTCACAAAGGCTAGAAGTTAAGCTTACCCGCCTAAAATTATTCAGGTCCTCATTACTTCCCTTTTTTAAAAATTGGTACTACATTTGCTAATTTCCAATCATTAGGTATTTCTCCAAACTCTAGTGATCTAGTATATATCTTCTCAAGAGCTACTGTAATACTATCTGCACCTTCTTTGAGTAACTTAGAATGACTGTAGTCTGGGCCAGACAACTTACTAGTATTTAACTCCAATATAACCCCTTTAGTTATTTCCATGTTCACATTAATGTTCTTCAACACTACTTCCCTTGACCTAGAAATATCATCAATTAATCTATCTTGATTCTCTTGTGTAAATACTGAAGAAAAATTATCATTAAGAACCTCTACTATTTCATCATCAGATTCTTTCAAAACCCATTCATATCTAATAGGCCCTATTTTAGCACTGTTAGATTTGTTATTAATTCTATAATAGCTAAAGAATTTCTTGGATCTTTATTATTATTTTGAGCTAAATTAATTTCTGCCACCCTTTGGCTCTTCTTAATAATCTTTTTAGTTCATTTCTGATTGACCTATAAAGATTTAAATTGTCAAAAGTACTTTCTCTCTGTAATCTCTGGTATGCCCTTTTCTTCTCAGACCCCGTAAAGGGCAGGCGATTTGCCATCCTGTCCAACCCCAGCTTAGCCTCTTCTTTCAGACAGCCTGTATTTCTCCCCTACTTCATCGCTTTTCATAAAACTTTCTCAGGTCAGCCTCTAATTTCATAGGGTAGATGCTGACCTTCTCAGCCAACCGTCCCAGATCAGGGCTTGGGGGGAGGGGACAATGTTCCCTAATCCCTGAGCTCCGGTCTGGGGTGGTTGTTTTTTTAATGACCTGCTTCATCCCCACCCATACCTTTCCTTCTCACTTCACAATCTATTAATTTTTTACGCCGTGTCCAAGGTGGAGTCGCCATGCTGAGGGACTGCCAGGCCACCAGGCAGGAGGGGTGGTCCAAAATGGCGGCACCTGACTCTGCCAGGTCCTATATGCACCCCTTGCAGAGCGAGCTACTGCGAGGGGTGATGAGCTATTGCATCCCGTTGTAAATTTAGGGTCACCATGCCCAATGATGAGAAAATTTAAAATCTCCCCTTAATTTCCCCTTGTTCATCAATGGAGATGCCCTCAGGCAGCTCCACAGAAAAAAAATGGAGATTTCCCCCCCCCTTGTGCTTGCGCATGGGACCCTCCATATTTCTCTAACCGGAAAGGAGGCTTACTCCTCTCCTTCACCTACGGGTGTAGGGGACTTCCCCCCACCCCTTTCTCTGGAGTTGTTTTCTGGCACCTCCCTTTTTCCAGTGGCAGTCCCCCCCCCTTTTCTTTCCAAGCGGACTGCCAAGAAAGCCAGCAGGCAGCCCATAGCCGGCTGCTTCCCATTGAATGGGGGGTGGTCGATGACCTCCATGGTAGTGATGACTTTCCCTTTCAAATATCATTTTCAGGGCAACTGCTGCCTGAGAGCCCACCTCAGTGGTGCTTGGTGCGAGCGTTGTGGACTGCATTTCAGGAAATGACTGAATTCTCTTTCTCAGTTGAGGAGTTTAGGTCCATAGATGAGGCCATTGGGTTCTTCTCCGGCAACCTCATCACCACAGGCCTGACTACTATTCCCAGAACTTCTGGCCATTTTGCATGCTAACCACTCCTGCGGTGGTCGGCCGAGCATGAGACGGCCCTCAAACAGAAGCATTATGCCTACATGCACTATAAGCACTGCCCGAACGATTTCACTGTCGCTGAATTTCGTCCAGCTAGGTTCCGGTATATTTCGAAGCACGCCTACCACTCTTCTTGGTAGGTATACGTGTCTTCACTTAACGGGAAGAACCCTCTAGCAGAGGTGTGGAAGCGAGTCAAAGGGATTTGGGGCAAGTTCTCGCAGGACCCCTCTCCCTTTCTCCAAGAGAATGGGACCGCAATCTCAGACCCCGCATCCGTGGTGGAATCCTTCCCAACAATTTTCTCCACATTCTCTTGCCTGGTTGCTGCTCTGCCAGCATTCAATGAACGTTGTGATGTCGCGGAAGGCTGCCAACTGGACTTTACCTCCAGAGGGGAGAACCCTTTAACAACAGGTTTACTGTGATTGAGTTGCGTTCCGCTCTTGCTTCATGAGCGGACACCACCCATGGTCTGGACGATATTCCATACGTCATGCTTTGACACCTGGGTGAGCAAGACATGGCCTTTCTGTTAGATTTGTTCAGCAGGATCTGGGTGGAGGGTCTCCTGCCAGATTCCTGGCAAATCGCTACTGTGCTCGCCTTTCACAAACTGGGGAGATATCCCTCTCCTCTGGCCAGTTTCCACCCAATCTCTCTAACCTCTTGCATGAAATGCTAGTTTAGCCTTTATCCTGGACAGCGGAAGCCATCTGTCTTCTGCACAGTGCTGCTTCCGCAAGTTCCACTCCACATCGGATGCTCTGCTTCGACTGGAAAATACCCGTCTGTGAGACTTTCCTTCATAGACAGCACTATGCCATGGTATTTTTCGATCTGGAGAAGGCCTGTACATGCGAGCCTTGCACCTCCCTCAGTCACCAACAGCTCTCACTGCATCTGATTTCAACAGTGCCTATTCCGCCAAGAGATGCCAGTCATACCCTAAGCCCTTTGCGTTTAGGGCCAGGAAACTCCTTCGAGAGCTAGGTATAGCTCTTGGGCTGGTGGCACCCCTGGTTCTGCCCAGGAGGGTACCACATTTGGCTATTTGTCGCCACGCCTCGGCTCCCAAAGCTTGTACAGCGCCAGGAGTATTGCGTTTGACCTTTTAAGAGCACACCAGTGTCACGCTGGAACCGTTCCTGTGTATACAGATGGCTCCAAGGCCCAAGAGTGGGTCTGCTTCCATGCCGTATCCCCTCTGTTTCAAGTCAGTAGGGCTCTGCCAGACGCTGCATTTGTCTTCATGGCCGAGCTGGTGGCAATAGACCACTCGGTACAGAAGATTATGCAACGTGCCCAGTTCGGAGACTGGATTGTGATGTATAGTGACTCACAAAGTGCCCTGAGTGCTCTTGGAGCATTGGAATCTCCGCATCCTGGTTCACAGTATCCGTGAAGCCTTGGTTTTTGGCGAGCTGGGCGGATGTTGGAATTATCTTCTGCTGAGTTCCTGGACATGTAGGAATTGCAAGGAATGAGCACGCCAAAGGAACTACATGGCAGGAATACGGGCTGCTTGGCAAAGTTGCATGCCATTGGGGCGGACTGTTCCTATGGACATACCCTCCAATGCCGCGAAGGCTTTAGGTTGCCTTCTGTTGTCTCAGAATTGGGCACACTCGCGGGATGTACTGCCATTTGATGTAGCACTCGCCAGCGCCCTACTGTGAATACTGCATTGTCCTCCAGACTGTTTGGCACATTCTTGTTGAATGTCCCAGTCTGGGTGATCTCTGTGCACGTTACCTGTCCTGGTACCAGGATGGGCAGGGTCGCTACCGCCTGTCTCTTGTACTTGGGATGAGTTGGTGCGCATTGACTGGTGGACTTATAAGACTTTTGGGGGAGGCCAGCCTTCTTCCCTTTATTTAACTAGGTTTTTTTTTATTGTTGTAGGTTGCACACCCCCCTCCCCCTCCTTCGACGCCGGAACTTGCTTCCTGATTGTTGCCATCTTCCCTTTTTATCATTGTTGTTTTTTCATATTCTTATTTTAAAGTAGCCTAGTGCTAGGCTGTCATGATTGTGGTGACTTATGCCCAAGTGGGCAGTTGCCAGATAGGCTCCTAAATTTTTTGAGGAAAAAAATGCAGCCCTCTCACACCCAGACTATCATACCTCTCAGACACATCATTTATACCAGCACCCGGCAAACAAACTCTCGCTCCTTTCCATTTGCTCACACTCAACATACTATCTAAATATTTAGTCTGAGAGTCACCCATCACAAGCACCTCATTCATCCTCTTACTCACACACCTAAGCTGTCCTAACCTATTTATTCTATCCATATTTACCCACCATTCATCTTCACTCACATCAGTCACCTCTTTCTCTCCACTCCCTAGTCTAGGCCTACCTTCCACCCTCCCATAACAGCTTATGTAAACTACAGGGTAATACTTCAGTTTAGGGGTGCATGTTAGGGGGTAGGGTGCTCTTTCTGGGCTATAATTAGGCCTTATGATGTCATATGTCATAAGGCAAAGCCCCTCATAGCCTAATGTAGGCGGCTCTATTATTTTAATAAACATGCAAAGTCGATCGCACATCTATAAAAATAATAAATATGATAGTGCCGCCTAATTTAGGCTATTGCCTCTCAAATTAACTTGATTTGTTGGCAGTTGCACACTCTACACCCCTGCAACTTAAAAAAAAATTAATATTCCTAATTCAAAAGGCGATTGTTAAATTTCAGCAGCACTCTCATAGTCTTAAATTACCTAATAATATAATCACCATGACAAAAGCTAAACTATCTCTACCTTTCACTATTATAATCAAGCCATGCTTCCTTTTCATACCTGTCTCATCTTCACTTTTAAAATGAGGCCACGATCTATAGAAAAGTCTATTAAATTGACCGAGGAATACAAAATTCATATAAAGTCAAACAAACCGACTTCAGAAGAATCGCACTCTTTTAACTGCTCAGTTTCAGAGTTGCCAATATTTGAAATAAAGTTGAATTAAGGGTTGCCAGTGTGTGAAACTAATGGTTTAGTTTCACAAAAATAGGTAAGCGCATAAAAAATTTAATATATTAGTAAATATAAAAAAATCAATGCATTACTAAATAATATAAATGAGTAGAAATGCAGGCATTTACTAAATAATAAAACGTACAATGCCATGATTGGCCACATTTGAAGCTACTGTTTGACATCATAAGGCTTAGATTGTAGCCCAGAAACAGCGCCCCTAAACTGAAGTTTTACCAAAATTCCGCTCTGCATCAAGGCCATAGTTTTGTCATGATTGCTGAGCTTAGAAATTTTTAAGTTTTTATACTGACTTGCTGTTCTATCGCTGAAGTAAAGGAGTTTTCTGATGAGTGGAAATTCATGATTGATATATGTTACCACAGATGTGATGAAGGCATGAACAGTTGTGATATCATGCTCAAGGGTCATTCCATATCAAGTGGTCCAATTTTAGGACTCAGCCCCACCTTATCATCTCAGATTTTGATGAAATTTGGTATTCAAGTTGATACTTTGCCCAAATGGACCTGTGCAAAATTTCAGCTCTGTAGCTACTATAGTTTCCAAGATACAGTACCCCTGTTTTTTATCCCAAACACCGGAACTGGGACTGGCAGTTTCACGGAAGCGTTTATAGGGGGCCTTTACTCAGTTGCTATATGCTTTTGCGGCTGAAAATGACTAGTTTGGCCTAGTTTTTGCAAGTCTCAAAAATCAAATCAGTTTTGACCCAGGTGGCGCTTATTTTTCTCATAAACTGAGATTTAAAATGCAAAAAAATTACCTGTAATACAAACCAATGCTGCACTCATGAGCCTATATCTCCTGAACATTGGGGTTATATGATACCAAATTTTTAGTCTGTGTGCCAAATTGATAGTTTCTAGGTCTAATAATCTCTACATTAGACCCTATCAAAGTTTGTCACAAGTACTAACTTGTGTAACAAATTTTATCAAAATCTGAGATGATAAGGTGGGGCCGATTCCTAAAATTGGACCACTTGATATGGAATGACCCTTAAGACAATCTGATATCACACAAATTAAGGAATGCTAAAGTCTACCAGCTGTGAGTTGTTCCAGTGGAACCCTTTTACCTCATCTTGCAGACAGTTGGCTGTCTGGCTTTGTTCTGGAAGGTTGTCTTACAGGAAGCTCCTGATTCTCATTGTAAGTTCGGGATATAATACTGATTTGGGTGTGTAGTTTTTCTTGTATTTATTTAATACACCAATCACTGTAATAAATACATTAGTGATTAATACTTTTGGGGAAGATAACTGGCCTCAATCCTGAGCAAGAATTTTTGGGGGGTGAGTGTTAACTTTTTCCTTAGTAAATTTCTGAGAGTATGGCTTTTTGTATAGATGGTGAGAGCATGCCTTTTGAAAGTAGTGTGTATGTGGTGTGTGATGCATGTGGAGTTGAAAGGAGAGTGAATGTAACTGAATGCCGCGTGTGTTTTCTGGAAGGGGAGGTTAGGAGGTTGAGTGGGGAATGTAAGAGGTTGAATGATTTGGTGTTTGAGGTGAGAAGAGATGCAAGTGTGCGATTGAAGGGTGAGATTATTGCTAAGAGGGTGGAAGATAGGGCTAGGACTGGGAACAGTGTGGAAGTTGTGAGTGATGAAGAATGGTGGGTGAAAATGGATAGGATAGACAAGTTAGGACAGGTTAGGTGTGTGAATGAGAGGGACATAGAACCTGTTAGGTTGACTAACAGATTCAATGTCCTGAGAGAGGAAGAGTGTGAAAGTGATTTGCCTGGTGTGATTGTGGATGAAAGCAGGATGGGTGGTAGTGTGACTGAGAGCAGGAGGGAGGGTAATGTTAGGCTAAGGCAGAATAGGAGAATGACTGAGGTGCTAGTGATGGGTGACTCTCAGATTAGGTATTTAGATAGGAAGTTGAGTGATAGCAAGTGGAAGGGAATGAGAGTTTGTCTGTCGGGTGCTGGTGTAAGTGATGTTTGTGAGAGGTATGATAGGCTGGTTTCTGGGTGTGAGAGGGATGCAGTTGTGATTACGCATGTGGGGGTGAATGATGTAAAGAAGGTGGGTACATGTGAGTTACGTGAGCAGTATAAAAGGTTAGTTGAAAGGATGAGTAAAAGCAGGGTAAAAGGTGTTGTTTCTGGTGTGCTTCCGAGATTGGATGTGGGGGTAGAATGGTTGTCGCGTGCAATTGGTTTGAATGAATTTGTGAAAGGACTGTGTGAGGAGTTAGGATTGGTGTTTGTAGATGTCTGGGGAGGGTTTTACGGGAATAGGAGGTTGTATGCGATGGATGGGCTCCATCTTAGTTGGGCAGGTGTTGAGGTTCTATGGGGGGAGCTGGATAGTGTGATTAGGTCCTTACGGGTGGGAAACTAGAAGCTGTTAGAGGTAAGGGAATAGCAGGAATAGAGGGCAGGTGTAGGAAATGGAAGGGATGCAGAGATAGAGGAATAGCTAGGGGAGAGGGCATACTGATGCATTATAGGGGGACTAATGCACAAGTGAATGAGCAGATAACTAGGAATAAAAAAGCACAATGAAAGGAAGATGGGAATAATAAAAAAACCTTAAAAATATACTACACAAATGGTCGGAGTATAAGGAATAAGATAGATCTCTTAAGAGCGTTAGTGAGTGAAGAGAATTTTGATATAATTGCGATAACAGAGTCATGGCTTGATTTGGCAGGTAATCACTTTAAACCTGAGGTTGAGATTGAGGGCTTTAACATGTTCCATACAGATAGGAATAGGAAGAGAGGAGGAGGGGTTATTATTTATATTAAAGATAATCTCCAGTGTTGTGTAAACAGTACAATTAAATTAGATGATAACACAGAGTCATTATGGCTAAATGTAAAGGAAGGTAAAAACAATCTTGTCATAGGATTATTATACAGACCACCAAATCTTAGTAAGGAAGCTTCAAATCTTCTGTGGCAGGAAATTGAACGGGCATGTAGAAGTAGGCATGTGTGTATAATGGGCGATTTTAATTACAGAAATATAGACTGGGAAGCTATTGTGGGTGATCAGGAGGCTGAGGAATTTTTGAATGTTGTCCAAGATAATTTTCTGAGGCAGATTATTAAAGAACCCACTGGAGGTAATAATATACTGGATTTAGTTCTGACAAATAGGGAAGAAGTTATTAAGGATACTGAGATTGGAGGAAATTTGGGTAATAGTGACCATTGTGAAATTAGATTCAAGATGAAATGGAATGGTATTGATAGTAGCATGAACAATGTTAAAATTCCTGACTTTAGAAGAGCAAATTATAATGGGCTAAGGACTTACCTGGAGCCAGTTGTACAGAAACCAGGCAATGAAATCAAATCAGGAATAGATTCAATGATATCAGTTAGTGGAGACAATAATCACCAGGAGGAAGAGATTACAATTGAAGAGGAGTATGAAAGAATAATTGAGCAATTAATTACAGGTCAGATGATTAACATTCCATATAAGGAGATTAGGACTAAAAATAATGACCCAAAATGGATGACAGATAAAATTAAGCATTATATTGGCATTAAAAAGGGCATTTATAGGAAAATAAAAAATGGAGAGGATCACTTAAGGCTGAGATATAATGAACTAGCAAGAGATGTTAAAAAGTTAATTAGAGTAGCAAGGAGAAATTATGAAATTAAAGTGGCAAATAGGGCAAAGGAAGATCCTAAAAGTTTTTATCAATTATACAAAACTAAGGTTAGAGATAAAATAGGCCCACTTATAGATTCCAATGGAGAATTAGTGAGTGATAGGGACTCAATGGCTGGAATGCTAAATGACTTTTTTCTCTAAGTATTTACACAGGAGGATACTCTATATATACCTGAGGTGTCAATGATCTTTCGGGTTAATGATGAAGAGAAATTAAAGGATATCTTGATCACAAAGGAGATAGTGACAAAGGAAATTCTTAAAATCAAAAGTAGTAAAGCACCCGGTCCTGATGAGGTCTTTCCTAGAATTTTGAAAGAATGTAAGGATGTGTTAAGTGAGTTAAGTGAGCCCCTAGCATGCATCTTTAGAAAATCATTGGAGAGTGGCATTGTGCCAGTGGCATGGAAGAAAGCCAATGTGATACCTATATTTAAGAAAGGGGATAAAACAAATATGTCTAATTACAGACCAGTAAGTTTGACATCAGTGGTAGGGAAAATGATGGAATCTATTATAGCAAGGAATATTAGGGATCACTTGGATAAGCATAAGTTGATAAAAGAATCACAGCATGGCTTTAGTAAGGGTAAATCCTGCCTGACTAATTTGCTGTCTTTTTATAGTAAGGTGTATGAAGCAGCAGATAATGATGAAAACTATGATATTTTATGCTTGGACTTTAGTAAGGCTTTTGATCGAGTGCCACACTTACGGCTTCTAAGCAAAGTTAAAGCACACAGGATCGATGGCAGTATATTTAGGTGGATTCAGTCATGGCTTGGTGACAGACAGCAAATAGTTAGTATTGATGGAGTTAAATCTGAGTGGGGGTGTGTTAGCAGTGGAGTTCCGCAAGGATCTGTTTTGGGTCCCTTGCTATTCTTAATTTATATTAATGATCTTGACATAGGTATAAGTAGTGACCTGAGTAAATTTGCTGATGATACTAAGCTAGGTAGGGCCATTAGGGCTGATTCTGATGCTGTTGTAATGCAGGAGGAATTGACCATTCTGTCCAATTGGGCTGAGAAATGGCAAATGAAGTTTAACATAGACAAATGTAGTGTACTTAGTATAGGTAGAAATAATCCATTGAATAGTTATAAATTAAATGGGAGAATTTTAGGGAGGACTGATTGTGAGAGGGACTTGGGTATTTTGGTAAGTTCAGACCTTCGTCCTAGAAAGCAATGCCTAAATGCTAAGAATAAAGCTAATAGGATATTGGGATTCATTAGGAGGAGTGTAAGCAATAAGAGTTCTGAAGTCATTCTAAAACTGTATCTGGCGCTAGTTAGGCCTCATCTAGACTATGCAGTACAATTTTGGTCACCATATTATAGGAAGGATATTGATTTGCTTGAGTCTGTGCAGAGAAGGATGACAAAGATGATTGGTGGGCTAAGGAACTTATCTTATGGTGAAAGGCTTAGAAAACTAAATCTACATACATTGGAAAGGAGAAGAGTCAGAGGGGAATTGATTGAAGTCTTCAAATGGGTAAAAGGATATAATAAAGGGGATCTGGGTAAGGTTCTTATACTTAGTGAACATAACAGGACACGTAGCAATGGGTTTAAGCTTGATAAGTATAGGTTTAGGAAGGAGATTGGGAGGAATTGGTTTACAAATCGTGTGGTAGATGAATGGAATAGGCTCACTAGACATGTGATAGAAGCCTCCTCTCTGGGTAGTTTTAAGAATAGATTAGATAAATATATGGATGAAGCTGCTAGATGGGACTGACTTTTTTTATGTACATATGTATATATTTTTCTAAGGAGTGGGGAGATTATATTTTGCGGTTGCATAAATGGACATAATCCTCTGGATGCATTTTATGTATATTGTAGATTAGATCTGACGAACTCCTGTAAAGGGTGACAATGTTGATGACTTTTCTCTGGTAAGAAATCTTTTGTGTGTTGAATGGAACAGGAGCTGCCAAGTGTAGGCCATGAATGTTTTTTTGCAGTCTCCTTCTTTTCTTATGTTCTTATGAAACTATAGTTCTCAGCAAAATCTAACATGACAATCGCCTCATTGTCCAGAAGTTTTTCTTTCAGTTTACTGAGGTAACTAGACTTGGCTTTAGCTATAAAATGGTGCTGTTGTAGGCCATCAAATGAACTGCATGCCATTTGGATAAAGTTGTGCACAGAAGATCTTAGGCATAAAATTGATGTCCTATGATCAGTTTGAGCCCACTGTTTGTAACTCACTGAATCATCCGGATCAAAGTCATGCAGAGAAAATATATATATCTGACAAATGCTGTTCCAGTGCATCCTTGCCTGGGCAATGTTCACACAAATGCAGCATACATTCATGGTTGTTCACAGAACACACTATTTTCTCATCAAGTCCTTGTAATCCTGATTTTCAGGAATTGCAGCAGCAATCAGTTTGGCATTTTGGTGCTGTTCACAAACACATACAGAATGCATGCCAAATGCTGTAACTGGAACACATCATTTTGGCCTCAAGTCACAAAATTTGAAAATCTAACTTTATCTGTAGGATACTTACTTTTGTACTCAACATAAAGTTCCTGCAGATTCACAAGCAACAGCTGTTTCTACTTGTGTAGCTTTTCACCACTTTCTCACCACCACAAATTCCTTCTTTCCTTGGCAAGTCTGTGAATATTCCTCTGTCTGGTAGAAGCTTATTAAAAGTTCCTTCAGGTCTTGAGAAAGGGCTCTTCTACTTCTCTTAGCATCTGGATCAGTGAGAATCCCCTTTTCCTTCTTCAGCTGCTGAGATCTACGTATCATATGATCTGTGATGCCAAATGTTTCCAGTTTTTTTTGCATGTTCAACTTTCTGGCACAAGAGTCAATAGCTTAATCTTCTTCTGCTTTGTGGAGGTTTTCAGCTTTTCTTTCAGTACTAATATCAAACAGCCAAGATTTATGAGACTTTGAAGTATGGTCCTCCTCAGAACTTGATTTGAGTTCCTCTGGCTGAAAGTGAAATGCACATGCAAATTTTGACTTGGCTGCCATCATAATCTGTTGGACTTTTTGTTTCCCATATGATGTCCATCGCTCCTTGAAACACTGCCCATTTTAAATGGTGAGTAGTCCAGGGAATGGGCGACTACATCAAGTGATGTTTTATCAAGTTCTGGTGAATAAAAATCAGTGTCAAAGGGTTCCATCTCATCATCACTTGTCTCATTGACACAGCATTTATAACAGCTTCTGCCCTGGCTTTAAGGGCAATGTGGAGGTGATTTCTTCATCCACTATTCTGAGAGATTCTGAAACAAATAGTGGCAGTTTGAGTTATGTGAAAACTAAATCCGCCCATGTTACTTTCCCACTAGCGATCACATCTTGCGCAAACAAGACCTTCAAGTTTAAATCATTAAAATTACTAAAATTTAAGGATACTATTCAAGTTTAAAGTAGGTGAATATATGTATAAAATATTCTACAATATCGTACTTACAAAGACCGAGCATATTATTTGAGGCCTAATCAAGGTAACAATCTTACTCTCTATAAATCAAATTATATGCTAGAAAAGGCTAGAAGGTTGCTCTCATATAACGGGGTTGATATTTGGAACTCCATAGATCCTACTTGAAAAAATATCTGCTCACTTTTTAACTTCCAGAAAAAACAAAAAATTCTACCTCTCTCAATATTCCTGAGAATATCTTTTATTCTACAGACTCTCTATTCACTTTATAACCACCATCTCAATCTTTATTAGTTACTCACTTTTCTAATATACAATTGTCATATATATAGTTTTTGTATTTGTAAGTACCCTAGTATCAACTATTGTTATTAAAGCCTTAAAAAAAGTAAGAAAATATATATATTTACCATGGATAACTACATGGTATACTTTTTATATGTTCTCTAATCTTGTCACTGTAAAATAAAAAACCTAAAACCCACCATCCCTTTGAAATAGAGATAAAGTACTTACTTGTTATAAGTTTTTTGTGGGGGGCTTATTTGATCAGCACAGAATTTCTGAAGACTTTTGAAGTGTGTCAAAAAACCTAGTTTCATGATGGAGATGGAGATGGATCTGGTCTGCTTCATTGAAGGAGACACGCCAATGCCAAGCCAGAATCCTTCTGCCATTGGGTTTGAGCTCACTTATTTTAAGGAAACTAGACTTTTCTGCAATATGTTCTCTTGTGGCATTTGTCACCCAGAGAAACACCAATTTTGCACATCGTCTCAGGAGCCAGGAAGGTTTTGTTTCTAATAACACTGAATGATGCAATACTAAAATCCTGAAAGATGATGCAATACATGGTTAGCTGATGCAATACCTGGTAAGCTGATATAATACAAGTATCAATATCATGGGTAATATTTGCACTCATTCTATGTAGTCATCTAGTACTGTTAATAGGCTACAAGGAGTGTCAATATTTAGTTTGACATAAGCTGTCATGGGGAGAAGAATCTTTAAATTTCATAAAATTATTTACATATAAAGGAGGTGAGAAAACAAGCCAAATTTTTTATCCAATTTTTTATATATGTACAATTATATCAAAAATTTTTTTTAGCAACGTGGGTAATTGCCCACACAGTGAATTTATCAGTCAAAAATTGTTCTTAAATTGCATTTTTTGAGCCAGACCTTTTTAGAGCCCCCTCTTCTAAATTAATACTGGCATTTTTGGAGCCAGAGACCTTTTTAAACCTCCCTTTACTTCTAAATTAATACTTTGGTATAGTCAATAAACCTTCTGCAGATAGTCATGTCCTCATATAGAAGGAATCCAGCCTCAATAGCCTGTTGTGAATCATTCTAGCATGACAGTTGCCCTCTGAAAACTGAAATTTTCATTTTCACACAAAAAAAATACCTAATTTGGAGGCCAATAACTCAGAAACTAGAAGAGATAGGCCTTTTCTGATGACAAATCCTGAAAGCTTGTATGCAAATTACATAGTATGGCAAATTTCAGGCAGACATCATATTCCATTTCAGAGATATTGGCATCCAAATCTCAGTGCACAGGATTATGTGCAATTCAAGTGTCAAAATTGGGTGTATCCCTTTTTTTTTCTTTTTTTTTTAAGAACAACAGCACAGAAACCCTTTGGAATTTTGACTTCAAATTTGGCAAATGTTAATTATCTATTTAGAGGTACCAGCACAATTGTTTTTTCAGCTAAATCTGAGTTGGTCACCATAGTAGGTTTCCAGACTTTGGTTGAGTTTATATGAAATGACCCAAGAGAGCCTACCATGGCCCAACTATTATCATGTTCCATGCCTTCTCTTGGTAAATTTTCCTTAAACGACTGGCCTCTATTTTGTGGGTGCTTTGTTATAATTATGTATTTTTAAAAAATATACAAATGCTATATAATGTATATCTTCAATATACACTCAATAATTAAGGCAGAATAATTTATGATTAGGATGCTATGATGAAAATAGATTGGCAGTCATCTTGTCATTCATATATTGTTTTAACCCACCAAAAGAGTGGGTTACATGGGGCATTTAGATACCATAAACCGGGGTGACATTGACTCCCGGGGTAACATTGTGCAATTTGCAAAGTTTTCAGAAAATGTGCAAAAACAGCTTTAAATCCATTTTTGAAGGAGACAAACTGACCTATAAAATGAGATCTAAAAGGTTACCCCACAGGCTCTGTGGCAGAAGTGAGGGTCATTTGAAAATTAAGAAAAAAAAACTTTCCTTTTACATTTAAAAATGGTATTTTGCATTTCTATAAAAAATTAAATGCAAGGGTGTGTTGTACACACCCTTGTTGGTTACTAAACTGTTAAATCATCCAACCTTCAAGCCTAAAATTTCTGACAACCTCAAGAGTGGCTTCAGAGCCATGGGTATATATCCGACAAACCTCCAAAACTTACTGAAACATTTGCCGAGTACTTGCAAGGAACTACAAACACTTTCCAGCAGCCAACAGTCTGAATCAGGGAGTACCAGTACCAGTGATCAATCTTTTCATTTGGAATCTCCTGATGATGTCATAACAACCATGTTCAGAAAGTTTTTGTATGAACGCTTCAAAACAAGTACTGGTACTCTAGGCAGAGGCCGAGGGGCTACATGATTCCTGGCCGAGCAGTAATTGAAGCCACTTCGGCAGAAGAAGCACCACCAGACCACCACCTTCAAAAAGGCAGCTAGATCTTGGCAGTTCTCCTTCTTCTACAGACGATGACTCTGAATATGGCCTCCTTAGCACTTAAGTTAAAAATTTGAACAAACTTTAATTTAAAAAAAAATTCTATATTATTTTAAAAATAGATAAAAACACAGTACAGAAATTGGAGTAAGGGGACATTGACCAGTAATGGGGGAACTTTGACCAGGCAGTCAGAGACCCCCTTTTCCCTGATCAGTGTAACTTTGACTGCTTTGTTTTTTGGTTGCTGCAATGAAACTTGGAAGATATATCTGATCAACGCCTTTGGTGAGGTAAGCCGAGTACAAGAGCTATTATATGAATACTTAATATTTGGTTTTGCTTTAATATTTTAATTATGATTAACTTTCAAAGTTGAGAAGTAGTCAATGTTACCCCGGGTTGTGGTAGGTTAGTTCTTCTTTTTTTTTAAGATCCTTAAAACTAAATGTGCTTTAATAACCTAAGCTAAATATTCATTTTAAGACTTCTCTAAGGAAGTTAAGTGTCTTTCTTATGCAGTTTTATGTGTATTTTTCAGATCTGACACTTGTTTTGCCTGGAAATGCATAGCTTTTCCATAATTAACTGAAGATTCATAATAGGAAAAGTATATATTTCCAGCAAAAATGATTTTCAGATCTGAAAAGTACACATAAAACTATATAAGAAAAATATTTTCAAATTCATTTAAAAGATTCAGAATAAGAACCATAACATAATTTAATAATATAACAATTTCATGGATGATAAAATTCACAAGGGCCTATCAAAGGTCATCTGCATCTGTCAAAACTCGCCCACAAAATGCATTCATAGGATTCTATCAGATCAAGCATCTACAATTTAAACCATCTACAATTTAAACCATCTACAGTAATGTGTCAAAAACAAAAGGCATCATCATCAAGGCTTGTCAAAATCCAAATCACCCATAATATACAAAAATAAAAAACTGCATCCACAGGAATGAGCACAGAATAACCCCCACCCCACCCCCCAATGTTAACCTTCCCTCCACATATAATCATGTAATCTGCATTTGAAAACATTCAAGTTTGGGCTGCCTACTGTCTCAGGTAGCAAATTATTCCAGTAATCTACCACTCTGTTGGTGGAAAACTATTTTCTAACATCTAACCTGCACCCTCTGTTTTTTAATATTTAAGTGGTGACCCCTAGTCCTATTACTACCTTCCAACTCAAAAAATTTGCTAAAATCCAACATTCATCCCAGACCAAAGTTTGAAAAGCTCAATCCTAAACTCTCTCATGCATCTTCTTTTAAATGAGAACATAGTTAGCATTCTTAACCTATCTACATATTCAAGATGCTTCAGGGAAGGTATTATTTTTGTTGCTTACCTTTGTACCAACTCTAGCAGGTTAATATCATGTCTAAAATGTGGTCACCATGCTTGTATACAGTACATACTCTAAATGTGGCCTGACATACAAGTTGTAAAGTTTAAGTATAACCTCTTTGCTCTTGTAGCTAACATTCCTCTTAATGTATCCTAGCACCCTTTTTGCTCTATTTTTTCCCTCAATCCCATGCTTTGAAAACTTCAGTGACCTATCTACCACTATGCCTGTCCTTCTCATCCTCAACTGAATTCAGCCAATGCCCATCGATTTCATAGCTAAATTCCCTATAACCCCTTCCCATGTTAATAACTTTGCATTTGTTATGGTTAAAAGTCATATGCCACTTCAGAGCCCAAGCTAATAACTTATTTAAGTCATTCATCAGTTTAAAGCTACCCTCAACTTCTTTGACTACAGCTGCCAATTTAGTGTCATCAGCAAAAATGGACACTTTGCTATTTACAGCCTCCCCAAGATCATTTATATAAAGTATGAATAATAAAGGGCCTAGAGCTGATCCCTGAGGTAAGCCACTGATAACGTCCTTCCACTGTGACTACCCCATTCAGTACAGCTCTCTGTTTCCTGTCTTTCAGCCATTCAGCTATCCAATTCAAAACTTTCCCACATATCCCATGCATTTTTAATTTGTGAACTAGTCTCCCCTGTGGAACCTTATGAAAAGCTTTGCTAAAATCTAAGTAAATTACATCAACATTCTCTCCCTTATCTATTGTTTAGTTACATAATCCATAAAATCTACCTCTTTTAAACCTATGCTGAGCATCATTTATTAACTTACCACTCTCTAGATGGTCAGAAATTCCCTTCTAAACTTGAGAATTTTACAAACTAGAGAAGTTAAGTGTACTGGTCTAAAGTTATTCCAGTCCTCTTTACTTCCCTTCTTAAAAATTGGCACTACATTCGCTAATTTCCAATCATTAGGTATTTCTCCAAACTCTAGTGATCTAGTATATATGATCTCAAGAGCTACTGCAATACTATCTACACCTTCTTTGAGTAACCTAGCATGAATGTTGTCTGGACCAGATGTCTTACTAGTATTTAAGTCCCTGTTAACATTATGATATTCAACACTACTTCCCTTTACCTAGAATTATCATCAATTAATCTATCTGGATTCTCTTCTGTAAATAATGAGGAAAAATGATCATTAAGAACCTCTACTATATCCTTATCATAATCATATTCTTTCAAAATCCCTTATCTAATAGGCTTTATTTTATCACTGTTAAATATTTGTTATTGATTCTATAATAGCTAAAGAATTTCTTGGATCTTTATTATTATTTTGAGCTAAATAATTCTGCCACCCTTTTGCTCTTCTTAATAATTTGAATAGCTCATTTCTGGTTGACCTATAATGATTTAAATTGTCAAAAGTACTTTCTCTCTGTAATCTCTGGTATGCCTCTTTCTTCTCAGAAATTTTTCTATCTCCTGATTCCACCACAATGGCTTCCTACTTTTCTTCTAATACCCTTCATTGGGATACACTGCTCCTGGACTATGTTTAATAGAGTGTTAAAAGTGTTCTACATCTCATAAGTATTCTTTCCACTGAATTCTATATCCCACCTGATCTGATTTAGCAAGTTGCATAATTTATCGTAATCTCCCTTATCAAATTTTGGAGTTTTCATGAGTTTGTCAATGTTCTACCTTTCAGTATTCCCAAGTTAAAATAAACCATCTGATGATCACTATTTCCCAATGCGTCCCCGACAGTCAATTCCTGAACCAAGTAATCATCATTTGAAAGAACCAGATCTAATATATTGGCACCCCTTGTTGGCTTATTAACAAATTGAGTAAAAAAAATTATCCTCAAAGCATTCTATAAACTTACAACTTGCTCTATCCCTTCCATCATATTTTCCCAGTCCAAGAATTTAAATTAAAGTCACCAAGAATAACTGTATCTACTTCACATCCTTTACCTATTTCCCTGATCATTAACTCAATACAATCAGTTTGTCCAAAAGGTTTGTAAAAGGCTCCCAATTGTATTATCCTATTTTTACTTACCCTAATATCTATCCACAGTGACTCAACTTTGCTTTGCTTTATATAATTATTTAGATTTGAAGCAATGCTATTTCTGATATAAATAATCTAGCCACCACCAGTCCTATCTCTCCTTTGACTAGGGTAGGTACATATTAACTCTGTAGTTCAAATTCACTCACATTGTCATTAAATTTATTTTCATTAACCCATGATTCTATTACACATATTATATCTATATCTTCATCAATAATATAACTAAATACATCCCTTCTTATTTCTATGACTACGGACATTGGTATAAAGACAACTCAGTCCTCCTATCCCTGAAGCACCTCTTTTAGCTTGCATATCTTCTGCTCTATCTCCTCTGCATATCTTTCCTATTAGTCAACCTAACAGGTTCCATGTCCCTCTTACTCACACACCTAAGCTGTCCTAACCTATCCATTCTATCCATATTCACCCACCATTCATCTTCACTTACATCAGTCATTTCATGCTCTCCACTCCCTAGTCTAGGCCTATCTTCCACCCTCCTGGTCCAAGCCACATTCTTCATGCATACACTTGCATCCCTTCTCACTTCATGCACCAACTCAATCACTTGCATTCATCACGCAACTGACTCACCTCCTTTACCAAAGCCCCATTTGCAGAGTCACATAACAGACAGGGCATTCAGATAAATTTGCTCTTCTTTCAACACCATAAGAATCACACACTACTTACATCAAAGGGCATACTCACTTCATCCAGAGTGATAGCCATACCAAGAAAAGTTTTTCAAAACCCTTTAATTAAGCAATCAAAATAAATGTAAAACAAAGTGGAGAAAATTAGGCCACTCTGAAACCTAAACAAATGGGAGCTATTTCACAATTTAACTTAAAATATAATTAAAAATTCCCTGAGTATTTTGTCCTAACACTCAATGTTAACTATGTTTGTGAACTTAAATATATTACGCCAAAAAAAACAACAAAAAATGTCACTGAATAGAGAGTATGCCAAGAATATGTCTGATCACTACCGCTGCTGAAAAAGGATCCTAACCTAACCTAGCTTTATCCCACCCTAACTTAACCTAATAAAATCAGAGAAATTTGGTGAAAAACTCACCTTATTTGTTTTGAAATTCATGCCGGTATAAATCCACCACCGCTAGAAGAAACTGGTGTAGGTGTTGTTTTAGGGAGTATGCCCTATTAAATAAATAACAGGCAAAATATTGTGTCTAGCTAATGTGCTCTGTTATTTCCTGCCCTAAGAACACAGCCTAGCTAGCAGTTGGTTGAATACTGGTATTAGAAAGCCACATAACCTTAAATACACTAATAAAAAATTTGCATGTGGTTCTACAACTTTTTGAATACTTTGCAATTCTTTTACATTAAAAGAAATTTTGATCTTGCCAAAATTTACGATTCCTGCAGCATGTAGGGCATTTAATAACTTGTGGGATTACACTGTGAGCCCTATATATTTATAAGGCCTGAATATTGTCCTCAAAGACTTTGTGAGGGTGAGAGGATTCTTGAATTCTATCAGGCAAGAGATTATAAATCATTAATACAATGTTCAAGAAGGATGAGGAAAAGAAAATTCCTTACAAGAGTGGAGGGACAGCAACACATATTGATTTTGTACTTATGAGGAGAGACAGCCATATGACAGCAAGGATCTGTAAGGTAATCCCAGGAGAGGCATGTTTGTCGCAGCATAGGAAAAATGACGAAAAAAGAAAAGAGTTTGTGGAGACCTTCAGGAGGAAGGTAGCAGTAACACATGCTGAGGAGAGAGAGGATGGGAGTCCTTGAAGAGGAGTGTAGTGGCAGCAGTAAGGATGTCTGTGGAGAGAGAACCGGGCACCGGCATGTGTAGACGGAGACATGGTGGTGAATGGAACTGTCCGGTAGGTGATCACAGAGGAAAAGAGCTTATAAATTATGGCAGAGGTTGGGACTTGGGAGGGGAGGATTGTAGGAGAGAATACCAGAATAAGAAGAGAGAAGCCAAGAGGGCAATGGCCAGGGCTAAGAAAAGAGCATGGGGGGAGTGGAGTGAAGATCTAGTGGGACCAGGTGAAGCAGCAAAGCTGTTTAAGGTAGCAAGGCAGATGAGGAAACAGAGGTAAGGTTTACCTGGAGCAGAGTTAATAAAGGATTAACAGGACAACATAGAGGTGGAAGAACAGCAAATAATGGAGAGATGGAGAAGGTATTTTCATTTATTATTGAATGAAACAAAAGAGTTTAATGTAGAAGAGGACAATATGGTGGAGGGTCCAATAGAGGACATATCAAAGGAAGAGGTTGCAGCTGCCTTGAAAGCAATAAAGAGAAACAAAGCGCCTGTCTGACAAGAATAACAAGCTATATTTTGGAGAGACTGGTAGGAGATGGACTTGATGAACTGACAAGAGTTTTCGAGAGATATTGAAGGAGGAGAGAATCCCTGAAGATTGGAAGAGTAGTTTAATTGTCCTGATATATAAAGGAAAGGGGGATGGATGCTCTCAGGTGCCAAAAATACAGAGGAATCAGGCTTCTTGAACATGGCATGAAAATATTAGATGTTGGAGGGAAGAAAGTCTACTAATGATGCATCATTTATTATGAGGCAGATCCAAGAAGAATTTGCACAAAAGAAAAGGAAACTGTACCACATTTCATGGATTTGGAGAAAGCTTTTGATAAGAGTACTGAGAAAGGTGATAGTGTGGGCACTCAGGAGACAGGGAGTGCCAGAGAGGCACATTATGTGTTTTATGTCCCTATATGAGAAATCATGCTCTTAGGTGAGGATGATGGTAGGCACATCAGTAGAATTTGACATCCTAGGAGACTATTACAATGCTACAAAGAAGTATGACATGATTTAGTAGCCTAAAATGCTTATGCCAGTTTGATCAAAATTACTCTTTTATGGTAAGAAAGAATTGTGTGGAATGGATGGATTGCATTTGACAAGGGATGGTTAATATTAGAAGGAAAATGAGAAATGGTAGAATAATACTAGCAGGGAGAAAAAGAGCGATACTATGGGAATCTGAACTTATTATAGCAAAAGGTGATTCAAGGGTTAAAGGACTGAAGTATTATTATTGCAATATATAAAGGCTTTGAAATCAGAGGGAAGAGTTATTTACTTATATGATATAGGAAGATATAATGTGCATAATAAGAGAGCCATGGATAAATTAAACTAAATTTAAGGAAAGCTTCAAGAATATAAAATAAATGGCTAAATTTTGGAAAATGCCCACCCTCAATTATTTTAATTGGGTTTTTTCTTGGGCAAATTAAAAAAAAAGTGTTTTTTTCTTTGGGTTATATTGGAATCTCCTCATATTGTATTACATATCATTTTGAAGGGAATTTCAAAATGGGAGATTCATTCCCATACACCGATATTTTTAAATAATCTAGTGTCACAATGCAAAAGCCTACATTAGATTTTAATTCAAAGGCGATTGCCAGATGTCATTAGGTACTTTAATTGTTTTTATGGCTTGTTTCTTAACTTCAAATATATAAGCCACATCCCTGAATGCTATTTAAATCAATTATATTTTCCTTAATATTGATTAATATGAAATGTTCATATCATATTTTATTTAAGAAAAAAAAATCCCTTCAAAATGATAATAATACGATATGATGCGATTCCAAATAACAATGTGGCTACCAATCTATTTTCATCATATCATAATTAGAAATTTGGCTGCCTAAATATTGAAAGTGCTATATTGTATATATCTTTTGATATACACTATATAGCATTTGCATATTAAAAAAAAATAGAGATATTTATAACAAAGTGCTAAAAAATCTTGAGGTTGGGCATTTTTTTAAATTTAACCAAATAAATGATTTCATTATATACATTAAGTAGTGATTTGATTGGGTTGGAGTAAGTTTAATTATTTATGTTAAGGTATCATCTAATTGATTTCAAATCATCACAAGAGGAGTGCAAATGGTAGTCACTATGGGTAAATATTAAGGTTACAAAAACTGAGAAAGTAAAGATAGGAACATTTTATAGACCACTGAATTAGTCCATTGAGATAAGGTTATAATAGAGGAAATGAACTGTAAATACAATTATGAAACTGGTTATCCTTGCATATTTCAATTTATCATCAACTGATTGTGAAAAGATATATTGGTAAATCGGCTAAAGTCCTGGAAACAATATACATGACCTAGTCTTACGATAGACTTCTCTTGAAAGACACTGAGGTCATTACTTTCGAACAGACAATACTGTGGGTTAAGTTTTCCTTTTCCTCTATTTCTATGAAGTCATAATTAAGAAACTTCCTGGTATTTCTGTTTCTTATTTTATTCCATTTTAAGGGTAAAAGTGAAAAGGATTGAAAAACTGATGGATAATATGATTCTAGTATATTCTATAACTCTAACATTGATATTAATTAAAGATATAAAAGGGAAATCATAAAAAATAAAATTAATAGAAAATTTTCAACTTTTATATTATATGAGCATCTTCAAAATATCAAGAAATTTAATCATAAATTCAGATAAAAATAAACTATAAAAATATTTCATTGTCCACACATTATAACCCTACACACTACCTGACTTTGGTCATTGAAAGTTGTAAGCTTTTTAACATAAACAATGAACTTCTACTGATGGTGAGCAGAGCACTAGGCCAAAATTTATGTGATTGTGGCACTGACAATGGAAGGTGTGGTTGTTGTGCCCATTTCCAAATCAATGCTGACACTCATGGTACTGCCAACCAATGCAATCTTTGCATATTCTATATTATTGAGAACTTAAGAAATGATCCCCACAAATTAAGAAACTGAAAATTATTTGCTAAAATTATATAACTCCAAATTTGCCTCACCTTATAAATAAAAATTCTGCAATTTTATTAATGATTCTTCATTACCCCATATATCTTCATTTTTACCCCATTTGGGGTAATTTAGCCTAGTTCGCTAACTCTGGTTTAGGCTTATGGACCTGACAAGCTACTTCATGCTGTGTCAGAAGAGAGGCTTTGGAATATATATAAACCTCCCTTTTACACTCGCAAGAGACCAGGACCTGAGGGGTCCTGGGCATTGGAGTGCAAATTATGGGAAGCTTGGTTTGACCCCACTTATGACTTAGCTGCATGTAATGGGCTGACCACCTCCATGCAGCCATTCTTGGGTGTATAACGCTGTTCTGCTTTTAGCATTTGAGCAGACTTTACAGCCCTGTTGGCTGCCACAACAGATCTTCAGATCCTGGCCATCATTTTGAGGATCAGTACATGCTACTGAAGAAATTTGATTTGTTGTCCTGCCTCTCTGGCCGCTCAGTTAGGAGAGACCAGCTACTGGGCAACTTCTAGTCAGTGTGTGTTGCTGCACAGTGTGTGAACACCACCATTAGCTCACCCAAGGGGTGAACACCACCATTAGCTCACCCAGGGTGTGAACACCACCATTAGCTCATCCAGGGTGTAAACACCGCCATTAGCTCACCCAGGGTGGACCCCTGAAAAGTCCAAAAACCTGAGACAGGATGGATAGGTGGGAGATGAGAGTTGAGGGATATAGCCCACCAGCCTCTCCCTTTCTTTTTTCCTTTATAGCTGATACTGCAAGACTGCGCTCAACCTTGGTGTTGGGGTTAGTGAGGGAACCCATGCTAGCACCATTAGGACTAGTGGAGGGGCTCTTCAACATATTTGCCATCTTTGGGCAGCTCTACCTCTGAAGAGTAGGTGGCATCCATGTGCTCTTTCTTCAGGGCTCCTCCAATATTCTTGTAATGGAGAGGGGGCTTCCTCCTTGTCTATAACTAGAGGTGAAACAGCTTTCCCATTTACATCTGGATAAGTGATGGGGCCCTATTCCCCTTTTAAAGGGGATTGCCCCAGTGGTGCTTGGCATGGGCGCGGTGGTCTGCATTTCAGAAATGACTGAATTCTCTATCTCAATCAAGGAGTTTAGGTCGGTAGATGAAGCCGTTGAGTTCTCTGCAACCTCATGGCCGCGGGCCTAGCTACTATTCCTAGAAGGTCTGGTCGTTTTGCACGCCGACCACTCCTGTGGTGATCAGCCGAGTGTGAGATGGCCCTCAAACAGAAGTGCTATGCCTACATAGGCTATAAGTGCCGCCCAAACAATTTCACTGTCAGTGAATATCATTGGGCTAGGGCTAGGTTCCAGTATAGTTCGAAGCATGCCTGCCGCTCTTCTTGGTGGGCATACATGTCTTCACTTAATGGGAAAGACCCCTCTAGCAGAGGTGTGGAATCAAGTCAAAAGGATTCGGGGTAAGTTCTTGCAGGACCCCCCTCCTGTTCTCTAGGAGAATGGAACCGCAATATCGGGCCCCTCGTCCATGGCAGAATCTTTCGTGACTGCATTCTCTAGCCAGGATGCTGCTCCCCCAGCATTCAATGCACGTTGTGATGTCGCGGAAGGCCGCCGGCTGTACTTTAGCTCCAGATGCGGAGAACACTTTAACAACAGGTTTACTGTGAGTGAATTGCGTTCCGCTCTTACTTCATGCATGGACACCGTTTATGGTTCGGACTATGTCCCGTACGCCATGCTTCGACACCTGGGTGAGTGAGGCATGGCCTTTCTGTTAGATTTGTTCAACAGGATCTGGGTAGAAGGCCTCCTCCCAGATTCTTGGTGAATTGGTACTGTGCTTGCTTTTCACAAACTGGGTAGAGAGAGTTCTACCCCAACCACTTTCCGCCCAATTTCTCTAATCTCTTGTGTGTGCAAGTTGATGGAGAAATTGGTGTATGTTAGATTAGCCTTTTTCCTGGACAGCGGAGGCCATCTGTCTTCTGCACAGTGCAGCTTCCGCAAATTCCACTCCACATTGGATGCTCTGCTCCGACTGGAAAATGGCATCTGTGAGGCCTTCCTTCAGAGACAACACTACGCCACTGTTTTTTTTTATCTGGAGAAGGCCTATGATACTGCATGGTGATACGGTATCATGGAGACTCAATATATGATGGGGGCAAGGAGACGCCTCCCAATCTTTATATCTGAATTTTTGAGAGATTGTCGATTCCGCCTATGCTTGGGGGGAGTCCTCTCTGGCCCAATGGAGCAGGAAGAGGGTGTCCTGCTGAGAAGTGTCCTCAGTGTCACATTCTTTCCCCTTAGCATCAACGGCATCACCTCAGTGCTGCCGGAAAATGTTCTAGCTATGCTCTACATGGACCACCTTTCAATCTCTTTTCATGCAGCCCAGATGCCAACTCTGGAGCGTCGACTCGAACAGGCATTCAACCACGTCTCTCGCTATGCCGAAGCGCACAGATTTCGGTTTCCCTTAGCCAAGACTAAGGTGGGGCACTTCTGCCGCCATCCACGGCTCCACCTTGACCCAGACTTATTTATTTATTTATTTATTCCATACTAATCCAATGTACAGTAAAAACATATTACATTTTAAATCTTAATGCCAAGTTACTATAAGTACTTAAACATACAGGATTATTTATGGGCCCAAAATAAGTCAGTGACTTTTAGGGCAGAAACTTAAGACTAAGCATAAAATTATCAAGACTAAAAATCCCTTCATGTTTATACAAATATAAACAACTTAATATTCATTTGAGAACCTAACCATTGTAATGATTGCAAATAACGAATAATTATATAATTTAAATTTAGAGATAAATTAAAAAACTATTTTATTTCCAGCAATTCTTTCAAGAGGTATGTAGTTAACATAGTCAACAGTCTTATATAAATAATAACATTTATAATGTATAAATCAAAGTAGTATTACACAGTATAATAGTGTACGGTAACAAATAAATACACAATAACAAAAGCTGAATAGAAATTTAGTAAGCCGAAATTATATTGTTTTTAAGAGCTTTTTTGAATTGAGCTAAATTGGTTTGGGATTTGATATTGTCGTCCATGCCATTCCATATTTTGCTAGATTTGTACAGAAAGCTACATTGTGATTTTGATTTTGAATACAAGGGTGAAATAAATTTTGTTCTATTGCGGGTTTGGTGATTATGCGTATTATCAGCTGTTTGTAACATATTTAATATATAGCTATTATAGGAACACTTTATTGTTTTGTAAAGGAATAAGGATGTTTGAAAAACACAGAGATCATTTAATTTTAGAATTCTGGATTCCTTAGAATAACGATTAGTGTGCTCATTGTAGTCAAGTTGATGGATGGCTCAAATTGCTTTTTTCTGTAATATGACTAATTTATTGAGATAATTTTGATATTTTCCATACCAACTCTCTATGCCATATGTCAAGTAAGGTTGCACCATTGCCATATATAAAGAGTGGAGAATAGATTTAGGAAGAAACTTATTTAATTTATATAATATTCCAATCGATTTTGATAGTTTTGTTGAGATATGCGTAATATGTTGTTTAAAACTCAGATTCTTGTCAATAAAGATGCCTAGGAATTTGATATGAGTAGTTTCATAGATTATTCCGTCGCCCATTTTAATATGGGGCAATTCAATAGATTTTTTGTAAGAGAAAAGAATATATTTGGTTTTATCTACATTTATTGATAGTTTATTAACATTAAGCCACCTGAAGACATTTTTGAGTTTTTTATTTATTGTAGAGGCAATGTTGCTCAGTTTGTCATATGGGGTACACCTGGAAGTGGTTGAATCACAACGTTTCCTTGGTCTTGTATTTGACCAACGCCTCATCTGGGAGGCTCATATTCACAGCTTTAGGGTCTCTTGTACCCCCACCATGGATATTCTTCATTCCATGTCATTCAGCGCTTGGGGCACTGATAGGGCTACTGCTTTACTTTTTTTTCAATCCTTTGTTCATTCAAAGCTCAACTACAGATGCGAGTTTTATGCATCTGCAGCTGAGTGCGTTTTGCAGAAGGTGGACTCCATCCACCACACTAGCATTTTGCTCTCCCTCACACCAACTACATGGCAGGAATACAGGCACCTCTCTGGTCTGCTTGGCTAAGAAGATGGGAAACAGTTGAAGGGAACTTTAAAGTTGCGTGCCATTGTGCCGCCACTGTTCCCATAGACCTACCCTCTAATGCTGCAAGGGCTTCAAGTTGCTTTCTGTCATCTCTGAATTGGACAGACTCACGAGACTCGCCACCATTTGATGAAGCGCCCACCTGCACCCTACTGTTAAGACTGCATTGTCCCCCAGACTGTTCGACACATTCTTGTTGAATGTCCCAGTCTGGATAGGCGGTAGCGACCCCGCCCACCCCAGTACCGGGATGGGCGGGGTCGCTACCGCCTGTCCCCTCTACTCTGGATGTGTTTGTGCACATTGACTGGTGGATTTACCAACTTTTTGGAAGAGGCCGACCTTCTTCCCTTTATTTAACTAGTTGTTTTTTTCTGTTTTTTGGGGGGGTTATTTTTGTAGGTCGCACGTTCCCACACTGGAGGGAGGTGGACCTCTTCCTGATGCTGGAGGTTTGCTTCCTGCCTCTGCCTTCCTTTTTTATTTTATTGTTGTTGTTGTTTTTTGTAGTTTTTTCTTGTTATTATTTTAAAGTAGCCTAGTACTAGGCAGTGGTGAATACGGCGACTTATGCCTAAGTAGGCAGTCGCCAGTTGAGCTCTTAAATTTATTTTTTTTAAATCACAGGTGATTGGCAAAGACGATACCCATGGGGTTCAACTCACTAGGTGTGCACCCACTACTCTGAGGGTCTTCATATTGAAAACTCCAAGACAACTGTGAGTTGCTGCAGAGGCTCATCTCAACTGATTTCTCATTAGCTGTCTATCTAGAGTAAACCATGATGGGTATGTGTCCCCCCTCCTCCTGGAGTATCCAGGTTTTGCAACTCCACCACCACAGGATTGGGCTTGGGCAGGAGGATGTGTAATTTACACAGACATGATCTCCATTTTTCTATTTGCTATAAATATCTCCTTTTAGGAAATAGCAGTGCAGCCACACTTGGTGCAGGGGTCTTCCATCACATCATAGCAGGGTAGTTGAGACTATTTTTCTTACTCAGGGATTAGAATGATAAGGCCTTCCCTTTGGGGGGAACTACACATTCAATCCCCTTGCTGACCTCATTGATGACCTGGAGATAGGTGTCATTAATGTAGATGAATTTATGCATCACTGCCTGAGAAATGCTTCATTTTCCTCTCTTGATCTGTCCCTCTGCTCTCCAAATACACAGACTGATTTTAAGTGGGTGGCCAATGATCTTCATGGTAGCCTACATTTTTATATTTAACTATCATCTGGGCTGCTGCCATCTGAAAAACCACCTCATTGGTGCTTGATGGCAGTGCAGTTGTCTACATTTTAGAAAATGACTGATTTATCTGTCCCAGTTGAGTTTAGGTCAGTAGATGAGGCTATTGAGTATTTTTATGGCAATCTTGTCACCATGGACCTGGCTACTATTCACAGAATGTATGCGTTTTGCATACCATGCACTTCCTTTGTGGTTGACTGAGTGTGAGACTGCTCTCAGACAGAAGCTATATGCCTACATGCACTATAACCGCCACTAGAATGACAACTTTCTCCACATTATTGGCTGAAATGCTGCTTCCAGCATTCTCTGCATGCTGTGATGTCACCATAGGCGACATCACTTCTGGAGAATGGCTACTATGATCCCTTTAACCCGCTCTGTGCCAGATTTGATTGAGAAATTGGTAAATGTTAGATTAGCCTTTTCCCTGAACAGTGTGGCTTCCACAAGTTCCATTCCATGTCTGACACTCTGCTCTGACTGGAAAATGCTGTCCGTGTGGCCTTCCTTTGTAGACAGCACTATGCCAGTGTTTTTTTATCTGTAGGCCTATGATATTGCATGGCCATAGGGTATCATGGAGATTCTCCATAGATGGGATTGAAGGGATGCCTCCCACTTTTATATATGTATTTCTGTGAGATTGTTGATTCTGCATATGGGTCGGGGGAGCCCTCTGGCCTAATGGAGCAGGAAGAGGCTATCCTGCAGGGAAATTCCATCTGTGACGCACTCTTTGCTCCAAAAATCATTGGTATCACCCCACTGCTGCTATTTGATATTATCGCTACCCTATATGAGGACTACCTTTCTATCTCTTTTGATGCAGAGCCCAGATGACAACTCTAGAGCACTGACTACAACATTTATTGAACTGCATATCTCACTCTGCAAAAGGTACAGGCTTCAATTTTCCTTGGCCAAGACTAAGGTGGTACACTTATGCCGCCATCCATGGCTCCACCATGACCTGTAGTTATTCATAAATGAGGTTTGCCTGTAAGTGATGGATTCACAGTTTCCTTGGTCTTGTTTTTGACTGGTGCCTCACCTGGAAAGCTAATATTTGCAGCCTTAGTTTCTCTTGTACCCACACCATGGACATTCTTGGGTTGCTGATAGAGCTATTGTCTTACTTTTCTACTAATCCTTTGTTTGTTCAAAGCTTGAGTAGAGAAGCAAGTTTTCTGCACCCAGAGCAGACCATGTATTGCGTAAGGTGGATTTGATCCACCACACCAGTCTCTGCCTGGTGACTGGTGCCTTTCACACATCTACCCTTGATAGCTTACTAGTAGATGCTGGAGGATGCCATTCACTTTGAATTTTCAGAATGCATTATTCACTTGTACCTATCCCTCCATTATATTTGACTCTTTGTTTTAGGTCGCATGTTCCTGCATGGGGGGGTGGGCATCTCTGGAAGGGGTCAGTTTCTACACCGTATCTCCTCTATTTGAAGTAAACAGAGCTCTCTCTACCAGTGGCTGTATCCATCTTCATGGCTGAGATTGTTGCAATACACTGCTCAGTATGGGAATTAACAGTATGCCCGATTTGAAGTCTAAATTGTGATCTCTAGTGACCCCAAAAGTGCCCTGTGTGACTGCTCTCAGGGCTTTGTAATCTTCATCCACCCTGGTTCATGGTACACCATGGTGTCACAGTTGTTGGAGCTACACGAATGTCAAGATTATCTTCTGTTTGGTGCCTGGACATGGAAGGCTTGTAGTGATTGAGCATGAAGAGGGGTCACTGGGGAAGCGACACTAGTATATGCTTTCTCATTTTTGTTTTCCTTTTATTGATTTTTTAATAAAATAGCCTAGTATTTGGTTGAAATTAATTATGGTGACTTGTGCTTTTGGAGGCAGTCACCAGATGGTTAGCTAAAAAAAAAATGGTTTCTATGAGCTGTGAAGCCTTCAGGATTTCCAGAATTAAAGAGTAATATGCTTTCTATGCAGAGATAGGCAGGAGTTAGAGACAGTAGTGTTGTGGTTGGAGCTTCTGCCCTCTGTGCATATATCTCAGACTCAATACATTGCCTGAGTGGCATTGGCTCCATACAGGTACCAAAATTTCTTTCTGGTCCCTCTCATTGACAATTGAATACCATACTCAGGTGGGCATTAAAATCCAACTCTCATTACATTGGCAAAAGCTCCACTTGAGCAGTCTCACTCTCTTTCCCATATAATTTTAAATTTTACTTTCTTTACAAGGATTTTGTTCTCAAGCCATTTGATGAAGATGCCTCCTTTGTTTTTGACTCAGAATATTTTTTTTTTAGAATAAAGTTTTATTATTGTTTTAGTTTATTTTATTTTGTAACATTATTTGATATTGTGAAACCCCAATTAAATTTTTATAACAGATGCGGACCTTGCCAAAGAATTGCTCCTGCCTTTGAAGAAATCGCAAACAAGTACAGAAATGCAGTTTTCTTGAAAGTTGATATTCAAATTTGTCCTAATTCCGCTCAAGCACTAGGAGTAACTGCTACACCCACATTTATTTTTTTCCGAAATAAGGTTTGTTTTTATATCCCATGGTATTACTTATGCAAAACTGTCTACACCAAACTATTTTTAATATTTTAGTTATATTAGGTACTAAAAGCTATTTACTTCTATAAGCTTATAAATCAAAGATTTGTCTTAATTTTACCAACATTTTTTTTAGCTCCTCCTTGGTTCTTTACTTTATAGCCCCTAGGTTCTCTTCAAACCCAGGTGCTCAGGATGATGGAACTGCATCTCTTTTACAGGGGTCTACCACCCCGTAAGGGGTGCGGCGATTTGCCATCCTGGCCGCCGTGCTGACGGGATCCAGTGCTCCGTCCGGCCCCAGCTTAGCCTCTCTTCTTTCCTTCAGATAGCCTGATTTCTCCCCTACCTCGTTGCTTTTCATACAACCTCTCCCACAACTTTCTCTGGTCAGCCTCTAATTTCACAGGGTAGATGCTGACCTTCTTCTCAAGCCAACCACCCCGGATCGGGGCTGGGGGGAGAGGGGACATTGTTCCCTAACCCCTCAGCTCCGGTTCGGGATGGGTTTTTTTTAACAACCTGCTTCATCCCCACCCATACCTTCCTCACATCCCCTATTCTCTCCTCTTCACATTCTATCAATTTTACGCTGTGTCCAAGGTGGAGCCGCCATGCCGATGGACTGCCAGGCCACCAGGCGGGAGGGGTGGTCCCGAATGGCGGCGCCTGGCTCTGCCGGGCTTGTAAGCACCTCTCGCAGTGCGGGCAACTGCGAGAGGTGATGAGCTATTGCGTCCCGTATTAAAAAGAGGGTCACCATGCCCATTTATGACAAAAAAACCAAAAAAACCCAACCCCCAACTTCCCCAAGAAAATCAACGGAGCCGCCCTCGGGCAGCTCCACCGAGAAAATGGAGGTCCCCTCCCTTGTGCTTGCGCAAGGGACCCTCCATAATTCTTTAACCGGAGAGAAGGCTTACTCCTCTCCTACGCCTACGGGTGTAGGGGACTCCCCCTCACCCCCTTCTCTGGAGGTGCTTTCGGGCACTTCCCTATCTCCAGCGGCAGTCCCTCCTTTGCTTTCTAAGGGGACTGCCAAGAAAGCCAGCAGGCAGCCCATTGCCGACCGCCCCTCGTGCAAGCGGCTCAGTAGGGCAAATCCCCTTAGGGGGGAGAGGGAAGCCAGGCCCCTTCGGTCGCTTCCCTCAAAAGACCTGCTGGCAAGAATTTTAAACCTTGCTGGGGTCAAGGCCTGTGCCTCCCCACACAAGACTGGCGACACTGCCAAGGGGACCTGCGATGTCCTGGGAGGGGATGGCCAACTGGAGGCCTCTCCTGTGATAAACATGGTCCTTGAGAAGACCCAGCCTCAGACGGTAGGGCCTTCCATGGGGGGGAATTCGGGCTCGGCGCCAAGCGCCGAACCCGAATCCGCCCCTATGCAAGGTCCTCCTCAAATGGCTGAAGGCTCCGAGGCAGTAAAAGGAGGGGAGGGATCTCCTCCGACATGTGCCCCTACGACAACCAGGACCTTCTCCATTTCGGAGAGGGACCTGGCTGAGGCCGGTCCATCTGGCCTAGGGGCTTCTGCCGGCGGAGGTGAAAAGCGGGTTCATTCCCCGCCCTCCTCTCCAAAAAAGAAAAAGACAAAGAAGACGAAAAAGACTCGGGACTCCTCTCCATCCGCGGGGGCTGCGGGGACGGATGGGTCTGCTACCACTTTGGTAGGCGACCAAGCCAAGATCAGCACATCCGGCCCCTCTACCCCCTCGTGTGCGGAGCCCCTGACCAAGACTAACACCAAGAGTGCACAGGGCGGAGCCTCGATGACATCGGGGCCCCTCATTCAGAGGTTACCTTGCGTTTTCGAGCCCGCTGGCTTCAAACGCTTCCTCATTATTCGCTCCACTGATGGCACCATGTTGTCCAAGGGCAACATGATCCATCAGAGGAGAGGATTAGCTAGTGCAATTGGTAGAGAGCCGAAGGTGACCCGTTTCTCGGATGGCAGCCTTCTGGCGAATGCGGCGAATCCCGCCGAGGCGGCCAAGATAAGTGCTCTTCGGACACTTCATGGCACCCCGGTGAGTGTGACGCCGCACTCTACCATGAACTTTGTGAAAGGAGTAGTTTATGCGAGGGAACTCGTTGACTACTCCATTGAGGACATCACCCTAGAGCTGGCCGACCATGGGGCAGTCAAGGTTGAACGTGTGATGAGAAAACAGGGAGGGTCTTCGAGACCCACTCTTCGTCACGTTCGACTGTGACAAGCTCCCTGAGTCGGTGCGTGCCGGTTGGTACCGCTACCGCGTGAAGGCATTCGTGCCACTGCCGCGGCGGTGCTATTACTGTCACCGCTTCGGCCATACGAATCGCTCATGTAGACGTGCAAAGTCGGGGTCACCCGAAGTCTGTGTAAATTGCTCCAAGGTCGCACACGATAAGTCCAAATCGTGTGTGGCCAATTGTGTCAATTGCGGAGAGCCGCACCCTGCTTCTTCGAAGCAATGTGGTGCATATCTCCTGGAGAAAGAAATCCTGGCCGTTCAGGCCCAGGATAGACTCTCATTCCGCGAGACTAAGTACTTGGTCCTGGCGCGCCCAGCTCTGCCTGGGACGTCATATGCCTCAGTAGTTCGAAAGGCACCCTCTGCTCCTGGCCCATCCAGGCCAACGAGCACGGTTGTTTCCGCACCCATTCGGAGCCCTTCTGCGGGCTCTACCCAACCCGGGCGCTTCCCTGGTAAAGCTGGCGGCAAAAAGGGTTCATACCCAGCCCCGGCTAAAACCAGGGCTCCCCCCTCTTCCCCCAGCGTGACCGTTTCCCGCAAGGCGAAACGGCCACGCGCCTCCACCGAGTCGTTAGACTCACAGGAGGCAACACCCCTGAAGATGGTCGCTAGGCCATCTTTAGGGGTTCCTAAAGCTGTCCCCCGAAAGGAGGACAGCAACAAAGGAGCTTCGGCTCCTTCGCCCACGCCCCGAGGTGGAGCGAGTGGCTCGGAGACGGTGGTTCCTCGAAAAGAGGCCCCCCCGCCTCCGAAGCCGCAGCGCCCGCCTAAGGTTTCGAGGCGGAGGGAGGAAAAGACTCGCATGGCGAGCCCAACCTCCCCCAATAAGTCCTCGAAGGCGACAGCGCCTCCAGCGCTTTGTCCGGCCAACAGCGCCCGGGGTTCTGCCCCCGGGAAGCGTACGGCCATTCCCGTGAGGGTCTTCAATTCGAGGAGGGCCCCCGCGTCTCCTCCGAGCTAGGCCTGGAGGGCATATTCCTTCAATGGAATTGCCGTGGACTCCGGGCCAACTGGGAGGAGCTGCGGAGGCTCGCCTCGTCCCGTTCCCCGTTAGCTATTTTTTTGCAGGAGACCATGCTAGGCGCGTGCCCCCTGCCTGCCCTCCCAGGGTATAAGGGTCTTGCAACCCCACCACCGCGGGATGTCCGGGCTGGGGGATGCGCGGTTTACACCCGGCATGATGTCTCCGTTCTTCCTTTCACTTTAGATACCTCCTTTCAGGCAGTGGCTGTCAGCTGCACCTGGATAGGAGGTATACTATCATTTCTGCGTACATTCCACCGTCAGCTGACTTCGACGCGGGGGACTTCCGCCGCGTCGTGGCACGGTTGCCGAGGCCCTATCTCTTGCTTGGAGATCTGAATGGCAGGCATCCCCTCTGGGGAGATTACTCCATAAATCCCAGGCGACAAGTCCTTGCCGATCTGATCGAAGAGCTTGAGGTGGGTGTCCTAAACGTGGATGAGTTTACGCATCACTGTCCGAGAACCGCTTCATTTTCTTGCCTTGACCTATCTTTGTGCTCTTCGGATGCACAGCCTGATTTTGATTGGGGGGTGGTCGATGACCTCCATGGTAGTGATCACTTTCCCATTCAAATATCATTTTCAGGGCAACTGCCGCCTGAAAGACCACCTCGGTGGTGCTTGGCGCGGGCGCGGTGGCCTGCATTTCAGGAAATGACTGAATTCTCTATCTCAGTCGAGGAGTTTAGGTCGGTAGATGAGGCCGTTGAGTTCTTCTCGGGCAACCTCATCGCCGTGGGCCTGACTACTATTCCTAGGACGTCTGGCCGTTTTGCACGCCGACCACTCCTATGGTGGTCGGCCGAGTGTGAGACGGCCCTCAAACAGAAGCGTTATGCCTATATGCGCTGTAAGCGCCGCTCGAACGATTTCACTGTCGCTGAATTTCGTCGGGCTAGGGCTAGGTTCCGGTATATTTCGAAGCACGCCCGCAGCTCTTCTTGGCGGGCATACGTCTCTTCACTTAACGGGAAGACCCCTTTAGCTGAGGTGTGGAAGCGAGTCAAAAGGATTCGGGGCAAGTTCTCGCAGGACCCCCCTCCCGTTTTCCAGGAGAATGGGACCGCAATCTCGGACCCCGCGTCCGTGGCGGAATCCTTAGCGACCGCTTTTTCCGCATTCTCTAGCCGTGATGCTGCTCCGCCAGCATTCAATGCACGTCGTGATGTCGCGGAAGGCCGCCGGCTGGACTTTACCTCCAGAGGCGGAGAACCCTTCAACGACAAGTTTACTGTGAGTGAGTTGCGTTCCGCTCTCGCTTCGTGCGCGGACACCGCCCATGGTCCGGACGATGTCCCGTACGCCATGCTTCGACACCTGGGTGAGCGAGGCATGGCCTTTTTATTAGATTTGTTCAACAGGATCTGGGTGGAAGGTCTTCTCCCAGACTCCTGGCGAATCGCTACTGTGCTCGCCTTTCGCAAGCCGGGGAGAGATCACTCTACTCCGACCGGTTTCCGCCCAATCTCTCTAACCTCTTGCGTGTGCAAGTTGATGGAGAAATTGGTAAATGTTAGATTAGCCTATTTCCTGGACAGCGGAGGCCATCTGTCTTCTGATCAGTACGGCGTCCGCAAGTTCCACTCCACGTCGGATGCTCTGCTCCGACTGGAAAATGCCGTCTGCGAGGCTTTCCTTCGTAGACAGCACTACGCCACGGTGTTTTTTGATCTGGAGAAGGCCTATGATACCGCATGGCGATACGGTATCATGGAGACTCTCCACACGATGGGGGCGAGGGGACGCCTCCCAATGTTTATATCTGAATTTTTGCGAGATCGTCGATTCCGCGTACGGGTGGGGGGAGCCCTCTCCGGCCCAAAGGAGCAGGAAGAGGGTGTCCCGCAGGGAAGTGTCCTCAGTGTCACACTCTTTGCCCTGAGCATCAGCGGCATCACCTCGGTGCTGCCGGAAGATGTTCTCGCTACGCTCTACGTGGACGACCTTTCGATCTCTTTTCGCGTGGCCCAGATGCCAACTCTGGAGCGTCGACTCCAACAGGCATTGAACCGCGTCTCTCGCTATGCCGAAACGCACAGGTTTCGGTTTTCTTTGGCCAAGACTAAGGTGGTGCACTTCTGCCGCCATCCACGGCTTCACCCCGACCCAGATTTGTTTCTTAATGGGGTGCGCCTGGATGTGGTTGAGTCGCACCGTTTCCTTGATCTTGTATTCGACCGACGCCTCACCTGGGAGGCTCATATTCGCAGCCTTAGGGTCTCTTGTACCCGCGCCATGGACATTCTCCGTTCCGTGACGTTCAGCGCTTGGGGCGCTGATAGGGCTACCGCCTTACTTTTTTATCGATCCTTTGTTCGCTCGAAGCTCGACTACGGATGCGAGTTTTATGCATCCGCAGCCGAGCGTTTATTGCGGAAGGTGGATTCGATCCACCACACCGGCCTTCGCCTTGCGACCGGTGCCTTCCGCACTTCCCCCATTGAGAGCCTGTTGGTCGATGCTGGGGAGATGCCACTCGCTCTGCGCCGCGTGCAGTGCATCACTCGCCTGTACGCGCGAGCCCGGCGCCTCCCTCAGTCGCCAACAGCTCTCACTGCATCCGCAGCTGATCTCGATGGTGCCTATGCCGCCGAGAGACGCCAGTCATACCCTAAGCCCTTTGGGTTTAGGGCCAGGAAACTCCTTCGAGAAGTAGATATGGCTCTCGGGCCGGTGGCGCCCCTGGTTCTGCCCAGGACGCCACCCTGGAGGGTACCACATTTGGCTATTTGTCGCCACGCCTCTGCTCCCAAAGCTTGTACTGCGCCGGGAGTATTGCGTTCGACCTTTTTGGAGCACACATCGTGTCACGCTGGTACCGTGCCAGTGTATACGGATGGCTTCAAGTCCCAAGAGGGGGTCGGCTTCCACGCCGTATCCCCTCTGTTTGAAGTCAGCGGGGCTCTACCAGGCGCTGCGTCTGTCTTCACGGACGAGCTGGTGGCAATACACCACTCGGTACGGGAGATTACGCGACGTGCCCGGTTCGGAGACCGGATTGTGATCTATAGCGACTCACAAAGCGCCCTGAGTGCTCTCGGGGCATTGGAATCTCCGCATCCCCTGGTTCGCGAAATCCGTGACACGCCACGGTTTTGGCGAGCCGGGCAGATGTCGAGATTATCTTCTGCTGGGTTCCTGGACATGTAGGAATTGCGGGGAATGAGCGCGCCGATGAGGGCGCCAAAGAGTCGGCGAGGACTCTGCGACCGGACCAGCGTTTCGCTCTTCCTCACACTGACTACATGGCAGGAATACGGGCAGCTCTTCGGACTGCTTGGCAAAGAAGATGGGAGACGGTCGACGGGAACTTAAAGTTGCGTGCCATTGCGCCGCGACTGTTCCCATGGACCTATCCCCCAATGCCGCGGCGGCTTCAGGTTGCTTTCTGTCGTCTTCGAATCGGACACACTCGTGTGACGCATCGCTATTTGATGGAGCGCTCGCCTGCGTCCTATTGCAACGACTGCGTCGTCCCCCAGACTGTTCGGCACATTCTTGTCGAATGTCCCAGTCTGGGTGATCTTCGCGCACGATACCTGTCCCGGTACCGGGATGGGCGGGGTCGCTACCGCCTGTCCCTTGTACTCGGGACGAGTGCGTGCACCATGACTAGTGGACTTATTGACTTTTTGGGGGAGGCTGGCCTTCTCCCTTTCATTTAACCCAGTTTAATTGTTGTTGTTATTGTTTTTGTTATTGCTTCTTTATTGTTATTGTTATCTCTTTTTATTGTTTCCTGTTTAATTTTTAAAGTAGCCTAGAACTAGGCTGTTTGTTTACGGCGACTAATGCCTAAGTCGGCAGTCGCCAGATAGCCCCTTAAAAAAAAATACAGGGGTCTACCAGAGAGGTTATACTGAAAGATGTTCCGAGATAGTTGACGAAAGATGGGCACTATTTAATGGGTTGCTTGAGGTTGTAGTGGAGGAAGTTTGGAGGTGTCATGGTTTATGGCTTTTGAAAGATGAAAATTGGTGATATTCAATATGATAGTAATGAAATATTGCATTTGGCTCTTGCTCATGAGAGGTGTGGGCCTTTGCTGCTGATTGCCTTTCAAATACTGAGAAGGCTTCATAGAAGAGATGGATGGGTCTTAAGGTAATAAAGAGAGGAATGGTCAGCAGCAGTTCATGCAACATCTTAGCAGCAGCTCGGATTGAGAAGGCACAGTCACCCATACCATACATATGACTAGGTACAATGTATAAGCAACAAAGGGGACAGAGAGGAGAAACAGCAAATGAAGTGGGGATGACTGAGAGGTAGAATTGTGTCATTAGCATAGAAATGAGATGTACCCAGGTGTCACGTAAGAAAGCCAAGAGAAAAAATGGCATGGACCGAGCACTGAGCCTTGTGAAACTTCAAGACAGACTTTGGTTAGCGTAAAGGGATTCACTTACAATTTGGACTGATTAAGAGGTAGGTATGACCAGAACCGATCTGGGGCAGTCACAGACACACTTAGAAATTCAAGTAAACAATGAAAGACTGTAATGGACAAGATTGAAGGCTGCTGAAAGATCAAAGAGAACTAGAATAGAAGACTAGGTCAGCATCAGCAGTTCTACATTGGTCTGTCTCAAAGCTAGTTTAAAGGAATTCATTGCCCAAGGAGGCCAAGAATCCTGGTGAATACCAGGCTTCCAAGAGCATTCAAAGGACTGTAAGCTGAGAGAGGTGGGGGAGAGTAGAATTTCATGGGGCTTCCAAGAGCCTTCAAAGGAATGAAAGCTGAGAGGGGGAAGGGTAAATTGGATCTAAGTTGGATTTCTTTCAAATGGGGCGAAAAGCAGCATGTTTGATGGGACCAGTTAAGAGGAAACTTTTAAAGATGTCAAAAGCATGAAGGACAATAACATACAGGAGCTAATGATAAATACAAGAAGTAAAAGTCAAGCAGAGAACAGGTCTTGCTGAGGGGCAAATGGTATTCCAGAGTAAAAATGACTGTTTTGTCTTTTCTCTGTAGTAGTCTTACTTTTCATATGGTCACTTTTTTATATCTTTTATTTCTCAGTGGAGATGTAAAGGTTTATTTCTCAGTGAGGATGTTAAAGTTTAACATAGCATCTAAACTATGGCTATCTACAGCCTATGGCAGCCTCTGTGAAGTATACCAAAATTTGGATTCTATCTAGGGCCTAACTAACCTCACTTAAAGTGGCATTTCAAATGTCTGACAGCTTGTAGTAAGTAGGAAGTAGTATGGTTGGGGATATTAAAGTCAGCAAGGGTGAAAAGGGGATAGAGGTGCCCTAGGCTATTAACTTGGTTGAGAATAAAATAGAAAGTGAACAGAAGGATCAAATATAAATGAACAAATGAGAAAGAGAATAAAAATTCACAAGAACTCTGTTGCCCATTTATTAACCCTTTCACTGCATTATATATTTTATTAATAATGTATAAAAAAATAGTTACCAAGCAAATTCAGATTAAGGGATTTGTTTACTTACCCCTGCATTAATACCTTGATTGGGGGGGGGGGTGTTAATACCCTGGGGTGTTTGAGGACCCCAAATTTTATTTTTGTTAAATAAAGCATGTAAGTAAAAATAGCATGAATGTTTGATCATTTATTTGGTTAAGGGATGAAACATTATACATATAATTATATTTCAGTATGATTAATCGTACATTAGTAGATAAATATATCAAGACAATAGAAATTAAAATTTATCAAAACTCATTACAGCAGATACTTTTATAAAACCATAACCTCAAACCATATATATGAGGGGCGGTCAATAAGTTTTGCGAATCAGTAAGGCAAAACAGGAAGGGGGATGGCTGTTTATGGGGGTGTTAGGACAAGTTATGACAAGTCAGGACCTGCAGCCGCGTGCTCCTGCCTCGTCTATTTAAGAAGCAGTAGCTGATCGCAGATCGTCAGTCACAAATTTTTCAACAATGGAGAAGGTTGAGCACCTGCAGTGATAAAATTTTTGATCAAGGAAGACAAGAATGCAAAAGGGATCCATGAACGCATGGTTGCAGTGTACACCGACACTGCCCTTTCCTATGCAACCATTGCTCGCTGGAATAGGGAGTTCCGCCATGGTTGTGAGTCCCTTGAAGATGACCCCCGCCCGTGACGCCTGTTAGATGTGACCAATGAGGACAATGTGGCCCGTGTGGGGAGGATGATCCTTAAAAATCGATGGAGTGAAGGTCGAAGAAATCGAGCGAGAACTTGGAATATCACATGGAAGTGTTATCAACATCATCCACAACAATTTGACCATGACCAAGGTCTCTGCCCGTTGGGTCCCTAGAAACCTCATGCCCCATGATCCACTTCAATGTCATCAAAGTCCACAAGTCCAGAGTTGCACAAGCTGCCCTGCGCGAGTGCAGATTCAAGGAGCTCAATCATCTCCCCTACAGTCCAGATCTGGCCCCTAGCGACTACTTTTTATTCCACCAGCTCAAGGCTGCACTGCGTGGATGCCGGTTTGGGGACAATGAAGATGTCCAGCTCGCTGTCCAGGAGTGGATTGAACAGCAGTCGGGAGATTTCTGGTTGTTGGGAATTTGAAGCCTCAGGGACAAGTGGCGCAAGTGCATTGAAGTTGAGGGTAGTTATATTAAAAAAATAATAAAACCCGTTTCCTTATATCCGAATTGCAAAACTTATTGACCGCCCCTCATATAACCAAAAAAATCTTGGGGGGGGGTCAAACATTCTAATCACTGATTCATCACCTGATATTGTACTTTGGCATCAAATGCAATTGACAAGCAACATGCTATGTTCTTTACACTGTCATCATCCTTATCACTTTCAATGTCATCCAAAGTCATCCATTTTGCATCCCCTGTAAGGGCTGCAGCGATTTGCCTTCCTGGTCACCATGCTGATGAGACTCAGCACCCCATCCGGCCCCAGTTTAGCCTCTTCTCCTTTTTTCTGTACAGCCTGTGTTTTTACCCTACTTCCTCCCTCTCCCTACAACCTCTTCCATAACTTTCTCTGGTCAGCCTCTAATTTCATAGGGTAGATGCCAACCAGCTTCCTCTCACCCAACTATCCTGGATCGGGGCTGAGGGGGGAAGGGGCAATGTTCCCTCACTCTTGAGCTTTGGCCGGGGGGTGGGGGGGTAACAACCTGCTTCATCCCTACCCACACCTTCCTCACATACCCTTTCTTCCTACTTTCCCTGTCTATCAATTTTATGCCTTGTTGATAGGCTGCTAGGCTTGGTCAGAAGGCTTGAGGAGTGGATTCAAATGGCTGCACCTGGTTTAGCCAGCCCCATATTCACCCCTTGCAGAGCAGGCTACTGTGTGGGGTGATGTGCGTTTGCATCCTGTGGCAAGTATAGGGTCATCATGCCCAATGATGAACATTTAAAAAAAAAAAAACTTTCTCCCCTTCCCCTTTACCAGCGTCAGGGGCCACCCTCGAGTAGCTCCACAGGCAAAATGGAAGTCCCCCACCTCCTGTGCTTTCGCAGGGGACCCTCCAAAGCTCTTTGACCGGATGCTTACTCCTTTCCTAGGCCCACAGGTGTAGGGGATTCCCCCTCACCCCCTTCTCTGGAGGGGGAACTCCCTTTCTCCAGCAGCAGTCTCCACTTTACTTTCTAAGGGGACTGCCAAGAAAGTAGGCAAGACTGCCCATAATTGACTGCTCCCCAGGGAGCAGCTCAATAGGGCAAAATCTCTTAAGGGAGCAAGGTATGGCAGGGCCCATTGGCCCTTGCCCCCTAATATCCTGTTTGTGTGTGTACGTGATCAGCAGGGTTGCCAGCTGCAAACCGATGACTGCAAAGCTAAATTTGCTTCCTTTTCCATATACAAATAGGTTATTTTTTTCTTAATTCTAACATGGCATTGAAATATTTAGATAAAAATCATAAAACTCTAATGACTGTATATTATTGTTAAGAAAAGCAAAACATCTTTTAAACTATTCATTTCAAAGTACCAAAAAGCAGAACTATTATTGAAATTAATTAAGAGAACAAAAGTAGAAATCTCGTTGAAAAGGATGCATTTCTTCAGAAATGCATCCTTCAGAAATTAATTAAGAGAAAAAAATTATAAATCTCGTTGAAAAGGATGCATTTCTTCAATTGCAGTCGGGCTCATCAGGGTCTAACGCCAATTTGATTGAAAGTGAATGGTACCATATTGCATATACAAGTATAGGCAAGCATAAATGTGAGAATAAAAATTTATTCTACTGTCATATTAATTGTTGGGGTGTAATTTCTTTTTCTTTTCTTCTTAAATAGGGGAAGCATTGCTTCCCTTGCTTCCATTGACTGCATCCCGCTGCTCACTAGTCACTACACATAATCATGAAGCTACTGAGGACAAAATGGATATTAGTTCAGAGATCTAGGAAAGTCAGGATTAAAAAAAAAAGTTGGGATGTCCAAACAACCCATGATGGTACTAATGCAGGGTTAACAGGTTTGGGTATATGGTTTTATTGATTTGTGCAGTATTTATTTACACCTTTCTACGTGAGGACTTACCCTGAACCTTGGGTTGCAACAGCAACTACGATAAAGTATACCCAAATTGAAACTCTCACTAACTAACCTACAATGTGTAGCTTAACTCAGCTGTGTTTTTTTTTATATACTTAGCTAGTCCATAGTTCTTGTTTACACTTACTGATCAACATTCATACCATCTTTGTTAGTAAAAAGTTGCCATATTTGAATGTAAATGTTATATATAGAGATCAGAGACAGGTTGAATTATGCTGCTAATTTTGCTATTCTGCTACAGTAAAGCAATTTATTGCAACTATAAAACTATGAAACACAATTTTTGTTCTTGGGCATTAAGTGTTATTTACCAACTCCTTATATTGCAAAACAATAGAAAATAGCCATTATTTGTTTTAAACTTTGCTTTTGTGGCTTGTATTATGAAATTTTTACTAAATATAGGCAAATTTGTGGAGGGGGGGGGTCATCCAATGTACAAGTCCCAAATCTAGTCTCCCCGCATGTTTTCATTGTATATTCATTGATATCTATGTTCAAAGTTTAGTATATCTTGATAGAAGCACTTCGCTTGCTCCTTTTGAGTATGCTCCCATATTCTTCTTGAAATTATCTAGGTTGTACACCTTCAAGGATATTCTGCAGTCCATTCAACCATAGCTTTTCACTAAATTCCAACCAGTTCCTCATGATTGTCAGTCCTGTTGTTGCCCCCAAAGCCCAGATACACTGAAACAAAACTCTTCCAGGCTTCTTTTCCTTTTCAGTAAGCTTTTCAGGGAATTCTGAACCCTATAATTTTCATGATTTGTGGTTGAAGAAAGACAGTAGCTTTCACCTTTGCTTCAGAGTGTTTGGAAAAGATTTTAAAGTTACCTGAAGGTTGCAGACTTTTCATTAAGAGCTCTAACAAACTGCTTCAGGAGGCCTACTTTTAAATGCAATGTAGGAAACAACACATTTTTTTAATGTTCTATCCATTGCTCATGCTTGACATTATGCCCTCCAACAGAGAAATAAGTCCTTTGTGGCCAGTGCTTCTTTTACTTATATGTTGTGGTATCCCTACTGTCCCAAAGACATAGGTGACCTGGAAACTTGGTAAAATCTACCTGAAGACCCATCAAAAATGCAACCATTTTGAAGTCTCCAATCATTTCTCAGCCCCCCTTGAGATATATTGAATGAGCCAAGGAAAGTGATGGATGTTTATTCCAATTATGGAGAAGTACAGCTTTATACTTTTTGAGGAGACGTCAATGAAGAGCCTCAACTCATCTGGATTACATGTAATTCCAATTGCACCAAACAAACTAGATACTTAATTTCAGTAGCATAGACCAGCTTGATAAGTGAAGAAGCTTAAGAGATGTTTATGACTTTTTCTTTGGCTAGTCACTTGCACACTTTCATCCAGCAAATCCCATTCTTTGAACCTGGAAATCAAAAGCTCAGCATTTGACTTTGACAAGCCAAGATCTCTAACAGTTATTGAGGTCTCTTTAGTTTGGATAGTATGGATTCCTCTCAATAGCCATATCTATAACCCTTAGTCTACATTTTCACTCATCTTTCACCTTTTGAATTGCTGCTTTCTTCTAAGGACGGCTTATTCTTTTTTGGAGGGGTAGGTATAGGAAGATCAACACTGTGTGGTACTGGTGCAATAGAGGATGTAAGATTAGGCTAGGAAATAGCAGGTTCATTTTTCCCACTTTGGTGTTGGGAAGGATCTACCATTCAGAAGTAGCAGTTGCTTGAGTGGTCAGTGGGTTCATGGCAAACTTCATGGCTCTTCTTTCTCCACATACCATCCTGTAAAAGTTAAAAAATATACTTTATTTACTCTTTTGGCTTACCAACAAACAATAGCTTAAATACTTGTGACATTTAATATTTTACTCTTTACAACAAACATTTTTCTTACTTTTCAGTTTTCTTGCAGTATGCACAAGCAAATAAGGTTCCCAGTGGTTGTATTGGTGCATTACTGGCATGCCAAAATATGCTTTGTAACCTTCACACATTCTCATAGATGCTGTCATGCTAAACTTTTTTATCTTGTTTTGATGAACTGTCCGCAGATATAACAGGATGCATCTGGAGAATGGTTGCAACCTCTTGATGCCATTTCTCTTTGGATGGTTCACTATGGTAGCTAGAGCTCAAATGATAACAGATCTTTGATTCATTGTATAAATATTTCTGAAGGAATATTCCGGAAGTCTTCAGGGGTGTGTTCTGGCAAGTTTTGGAACATTGTTGAAAGTTCATAAAATTCTACTAAAATCTAGAAATTGTTCATTAAATCTAGAATGTTTTTTAAGGTTTCTTTGAAATGAATATTATTCTCAGAATTCCAATACATTTTTAAAAATAAGATTTCTAGTTTTCTACCATGTTTTAAAAAAAAAATTAAAGCCTACATCCTTTTATATATTCTGAATTTTTTATCCTAAAATAATAATATTGTGGCATTATTTTCCAAGGTTGCAAATTTAGAAATTCAGTGCCCTACCTACAAAGCAAAGTTTGGTGATCAAAGTAGACTTTTTTCATTTACTTTAGTTACAAACTGCTGGAAAATAACACTTTTAACCCAGAAACAATGAAAAGTGAAATTTTGTTTCATAGTGTAATCATCCATAGAAATGAGGGTTAATATTCAGTGTAGAGGGTGTATTTCCATCAGGAATAGATCAATAAAAGTTTAAGGGGAACACTCAAGAAATATGTCTTTATAATAACTCAGCAGAGTATATTTCCCCACAAGATTAAATGACATAGAAATAAAGCAATATCCTATTATATATTCTAGTGTCGTTACTTTTAACAGACCAAGGTTGATAGTCTAAGAGGAGCTGATATCGAGGCTCTAGAAGTCAAAGTGAAGCAACATTATAGTGATGAAGATGGAGAAGAATCAGTTGATGTGGGGGTACTTGGCCATGTAAGTTCTTTTTCTTTGATCATAATTGACATTATGTCTATATAGTCCTTTTATTTCAAATATTTGGTATGTACACTTCCTAATCATTTAGTTTCATTTCCAAACTGAATTCATTATATGCATATTATTAAATTATTGACAAATTGACTTTTCAGATGGATCTAATATCAATGATCAATAAAGCCGGGTGTGAGTGCTTGAATGAGTCAGAGAGCCATCCTTTTGCCAATGTTCTTTCCTCAGGGCCAGACTTTCTTGAATCTGATGCTGATGAACAAGCGAGTATTTTAAATTCTTTATTCATCTTTGCACTTCAATTTTTATTATATGTATACAATATTAATTAGGAATTTTTTCTGAAACTAAGTATTCATTTGCTACAAACTACTTAATTCCATGATAAGACCCAGTCGCTTATGTTGCACTTTAATAGTTATCATCATCAAAACCATCATGTTCCTCTTTTTGTGATGCTTAACACCTGGACATATTATATACAGGGTGGGGCAGAAAGGTTGCCCCATTTTCAAAAGTTAATAAAAAACAAACACATGATCATACAAGAAAAAACTGTATTTATAATAAGTACATTAAATGCCATTGTGATTCAAGCGGTTTTGAAAATTGTATCACTTAAGTGATTGACCGCCAATGTCGATGCAGTTTTGAAGTCTCTCCCGAAAGTTCACCATAGCCCTTTGAACCGTGTCCCAGGGAATTGCATTGATTTCCTGAGTTATTGCTGCCTTTAGATTTTCTACAGTCGCTGGCCGGTATTGATACACTCGTGATTTGAGGTGCCCCATTAGAAAAAAATAACAAGGGGCTAAATCCGGGGAATGTGGGGGGCACCCAATATCGCCTCGCAGAGAAACAAGATTACCCAGAAACATGTCACGGAGGACTCTGAGTGAACGTCGATACATATGCAATGTGGCACCGTCTTGTTGGAACCATACATCATCAAGATTATGAGCGGCGAGTAACTGTACAACTTTAGGATGGATAAACCTTTCAAGGAGTTCACAATAATGGTCCGATGTAACAGTTAATGTAACACCTTCGAAAAAAAATAAGGACCCCACACACCAAAGACACCCATGGCACACCAGATAGTAACCGTTTCATCACTGCAGATCAGAACAGCTGTTGGGAGGATGGTCTGGAGAATGTTCCAACACAAAGTGGTGTGAGTTTCATAATTCCTCTCGCTTAGCTCCTGTACAACCATCATTTTGTAGGGATGCTTGTGGAGAGACTTGTGTAAGATTCTGCGAACACTTCAAATGGACATGTGTAAGGCAGATGCGTATTTTCATGCGGAATGTCTGGGAAACTGCTGTATTGAAGCTGTCACAGCTGCAACATTTTCTGGCCCTGTAATGGTCCTAGGATGGCCAGGACTTTTCTTGTTTAAAGCCAATAATGTTTGTCTAAAGTTAGAAACACACTGATGAATTGTTTTTCCATCCGGTTCGAGATCATGACGACAAAGCGCAAAGTGTCTTTGGAAGGAACGTTGCGTTGTTAGGACAGACTCACCATTCTTAAGAAACCCTTCAACAACAAATGCACTAGGCTATGGTGGGTACTACCTGAAACAGAAAATAAAGGCATTTAATATACTTCATAGAGATACAAAGTTTTTTCTTGTATCTTTGTATATTTATTTTTTATTAACCTTTGAAATTGAGGCAACTTTTCTTTCCCACCCTGTATTATAATTAATTATTAGTGTTATTTTCATTAATTATTATTTAATAAGAATTTCATTATTTAATATTTATTATTTAGTACATTATTTTTTTATTATTATTTGGTATCATTTTTATATTATTGACTAGTAGTATTTATTATGATATACTATTATTATTTATTATGTATTATAATTTATTAGTATTAATTGATATAGGGTATAAATTATTAATATTATTTATTATTATTATTTAATATTATTATAAGTATCATTGCAGACTCAACATTTTGTCCCCTCACTTTTCACCAGGAGGTGTCTCTCCACCTGTACAGAGTTTGGTCCAGTAGCCATGGTGCCTTGGTGGACTGCATGCCATCCTGGAATCATCCTAGCACCAGGGTTACTGGACCCACCTATCTCTACTTATCTTCATTACATCTCCTCCTACCCTTTTCCACACTTGCTCTTCTATCTACAGAGGTTCTGGCTTCCCAGTGCACTTTCTTCCTCTTATGAGTCTTTGTTGAGTGGCAGTGTATATTGTGAGGGCTGCTGGCTAGGGCAAGCAGCCCTAGCCAGTATGGGGTATGCTGAACCATTGGACTCTGCTCACCTTCTTTCAGTACACATATAAAAGGTGGCTATGCAGGCACCATCCGTTATAGTCAAAGTTCCAGGACAATTTCACCTAAATGGTGGGTCGAGTTGGCAAGTCGCATCAACGCTGGACCCAGACCAATTATGCACACCTGATCATATTCTGTAATTTCTGATCCTATGGAGACTTTTCTCTTAACCTTCCCACTTATAGGGAGGTCATAATATCTACTTTCCATCAGGCCCCTTTTCTCTTATTCTATTCTGATCATGGTGACAACTAAAAGCACTAGTGGCTAGGCATATTGAGATCACCATCAACATATGGCCTCATCCCTGATAGATATTAGGGACATCATGCAAAACTCAAATCACATAACCTTAAACACAAATATGCCAACCCACATACCCACACACCCCAACCATCAACCCACTTCCTCCAGACCTCACCACTGCAACAAACATTCTATACAGACACCTCACCTGGAACATGACACACGCATCTCCCCATCTTAATCACATTAAACACAAAAAACTTCAGGCTACAACAAAACCTCAAAACATACACAAATTATCACAAGGCAAACTGGCCAGAATACACAAAAGAAATTGAACAAGCACTATCCAATATCCACCTTTCCAAAGATGCACACATGGCAAACAAAATACAAGCAGACAAACACAACATCCCTTGTGGGAAAATGCACAACATAACAAAAATTACTTCCTGAACCAATCAGAAACCTCATAGCACAACGGAACAACACTAGAAAGCAAAAACCTATCAGACCCCAACATTATAGAACAAAACAAACAAATAGATCACCCCATACAAGAATTATGGAAACATCACCTAGACCAGCAATGGGACCACAAAACAAACACACACAAACTCTGGAAAACCATTGCTGGCCTCACAAAAACAAATAACCAACACCATCACCTTCTGAAACAAAGAAGCCACAACACCCATACAAAGAGCAGAACTCTTCAAGAAACAATTCACAAATGCAATCATACACCAAATGGAAACAGGAAAATAGACAGACTTACAAAAAACCTCCACAATTCACAACCACAACAGAATAGACCATCAGAGCCATAAAACAAGCAAGAGGCAACAACTCCACCGGCCCTGATGACATAAACATCAAACACCTAGGTCAAAATGCCATAAACCTCTTCACGCATACTTACAACCTCGACATGAAACACAAACAACATACCTAAACAATGGAAAGTAGCAAAAATAATCCCAATACCCAAACCAAACAAAGACATAAACAAAAGAGACTCCTACAGACCAATGGCACTGCTTTCCTCCATAGACAAAACACTAGAAAAAAATCATCCTACCCTACATCACATCCAACATCCCAAACACACCACACCAACATGGGTTCAAACCCATGCACTCAACCATCACAACATTACACACAATAAACAACATAATCACAAATGGATTCATCAAGACAATTCCACCACATAGAACCATAGCAGTCGCCCTTGACATGTCCAAAACATTAAACACAGTAGACCTACACAAACTAGTCGACAAGATCCACAAACTCGCCATACCCACCACCCTCATTAAGTACATAAAAAACTACATCAAGGGACGACTCCAATACACCAAAATACAAAACACAAAATCCAGAGTTCCCCAAAGAGGAGTACTTTTCCCATCACTTTTCAACATCTACACCTCAGATATACTAACTCCCCCACAAACTGTAAAAAATGTCACCTACGTAGATGACATCACAATATTCTTCTCACACAACAAACCAGAAACCACTGCACAACAGAAATACACACATGGACAATAGAAAGCTCGCTAAAGCTAAATGCCATCAAAACAATGACCACTCTCTTCACACCAGACCCTGCAGAATATAACCACCCTAAATCTAAACATACAAAGCATAACACTACCCAACACAAAAGAACTGAAGATCCTTGGCCTCACTTTCGACGCCAAACTCACATAATCAAAACACATACAAAACACAATAGTCAAGGCCATGAAAATACTCAGTCATCAAGGCACTCACAACTACACACTGGGGAAAAACTAAGTAAATGCTCATTAACACATACAAGACAATCACAAGACCAGTACTAGAATATGCCAACACAATCTGATCCCCAATCATTTCAGAAACCATCACCAAAAAACTACAGACAATACAAAACACAGCTCTCCACACTGTCACAAGATGCACTCTCGACACAAACACCCAACATCTACACGACGAGACGAACGCCCTACCAATCAAAAATCACCTAAAACTACACGCATCACAACTCAGGCAGAAAACGCAACATCCAAATCATCCCCTCCACCACATCAGCAGACAACCTCCCAATCACTGCCACAAAAAAACAAACCATTTTTGATAACAACAACAACACCACCACCAACTTAGACACAGACCCTAACACAACAACAGAAGACACAATCAAGCAAAACATGAAAACAATCCACTCTCAGATCACACAACAATACTTGACACACAGAACCCACAACGAAATATTAAGTGCACCACCTCCAACCATACACAACTCAGAACAAACACTCACAAAGCAGATCAGAAGAACACTATCACAGATACGAACTAACAAATCACCACTCCTGACATCATACATACACAAAATATCTCCGACCACCCATACAACACCAAACTGCCCCAAATACCTAACACAGATACACGACCCCACACATCTCTTCAACTGCCCACAGATACACACAGACCTGAGCCCGGTAAATATCTGGGAGAGACCCCGGGAGGCGGCGATTCTGCTCCTGCGATGATCCGTGGAGCTGGAGTGGGGCCTGGAATAGATGCGAGGGTCCCCGACCTACAGTCGGGCCGGGGACGGGGTCGCCACCACCACCACCACCGCTCCCTTCTCTTTCCTGATGGAGGTCAGTTTTCTGTCCAGAGACTTGACTGGAGGGGAAGATACCTTGAATGTGACCACAGTGCCTTATTTGGGGATGACCACACGCAGGTGCCTCTGAGATGGACATAGTCCCTGAGGTGACCCATCCCCAGACGGTAAGATCTTCCATAGGGTTGAATGCAGGTTCAGTTTCAAACACAAAACCTGCATCCATTCCTGTGCAAGCTTTTCCTCGGATGGCTCTGGTTCACAAAGACTCATAAGGAAAAGAGTGAACTCCTCCCCCATCTAGTGCCCCTCTGACAGCTAAGACCATCTTCAAGAGTGATCTTGCTGTGGCTGGTCCATCTGGCCTAGGGGCTCCTTCCGGCAGTGAAAAAAAAAACAGTTTTATTCCACATCCTCCTTTTCCAAAAAGAATAGAAGCAAGAAGAAGACTAAGAGGTCTAAAGGTTCCTCTCACTCTGCGGGGGTTCCGGGGACGGACATGTTCACTGCCGTCTCGGCAACGACCAGACCAAGATCGGCACATCCGGCCGCGAGGTGCTCCCGGGTAGGGGGTCCCAGACCAAGACCAAAGTCTCGATTACGTCGCAGTCCTTCATTGAGAGACTACCTGACGTTTTTTTATCTCACTGACTTCAAACGCTTTATGGTTATTCGCTCCACTGATGGCACCTTTTTGGCCAAGGGCAACGTGATCCATCAGAGGAAACCATTATCTAGCTTGATTGGTAGAGAGCCGAAAGTGTCCAGTTTCCGGACAGGAGCCGTCTAGCAAATGCGTCAGGTCGCTCCCAAAGCGGCGACGATTAGTGCCATTTTGACATTTAATGGCACGCCTGTGAGTGTGATGCTTCACTACCATGAACTTTAGATGACATCACCTTAGAGCTGACCGACCGTGGAGTGGTTCTAAGTTAACATGTGATGAGAAACCAGGGATGGGCCTCAAGACCCACCCCTACACTCTTCGTCACGTTCTATCATGACAGGCTCCGTGAGTCGGTGCGTGCCGTTTGGTATCTCTACCGTGTGAAGGCATTTGTGCCACTGCCGCGGAGGTGGTACTACTGCCACCGCTTCGGCCATACGAATCGCTCCTGTATATTGGCAAATTCTGGTTTACCCAAAGTCTGTGTAAGTTGTTCCAAGGCCGCACACAATAAGTCCAAATCGTGTATGTCCAAGTGTGTCAATTGCGGAGAGCCGCACCCCGCTTCTTCGAAGCAATATGGTGCGTATCTCCTTGAGAAGTAAATCCTGGCTGTTTAGGCTAAGGATCGTCTTTCATTTTGCGAGGATAAGGACTTGGTTCTGCCACGTCCTCGCTGCCTGGCATATTTTATGCCTCAATTTTAAAATAAGCACCCTCTTTTCTTGGCCCCTCCAGGCCAACCAGCACGGTTTTTCCTACACCCAGTCGGAATCATTCTGCCGATTTTACTCACCCCCTGGCGCTCCCCTTTTCCCGGCATGACCGTTTCCTGTAAGGCGAAATAGCCGCGCGCTTCTACCGCCTAAGGAGAATGGGACCCTGCGTCCGTGGCAGAGTTCTTCACGACCTCTTTCTATGCATTCTCTAGCCGGAATCCTGCGCCGACATCTTCCGGGGTTCCTAAAGCTGTCCCCCAAAGAGAAGACAGCACCAAAGGAGCTTCTGCTCCTAGGTAACCACCTAGGGCTGGACCGGATGGCTTGGAGACGATGGATCCTGATAAGTTGCCAACCCAATCTCCCCCGATAAGTTCTTGAAGGCGACAGCGCCCGGAGTTCTTCCTCCGCGAAGCGTACGGCCATTCCCGTGACGGTCTTTTCTTCAAAGAGGGCCCCCACATCTCCGAGCAAGGCCTGAGGAGCATATTCCTTCAATGGAATTGCCGCGGACTATGGGCCAAATGGTAGGAGCTGCGGAGGCTCGTCTCCTTCCCTTCCCCGTTAGCTATCTTTTTGCAGGATACCCTGATGGGCGCGTACCCCTGCTCACCCTCACGGCCGTCTATAAGGGTTTCGCCACCCCACCAGCAGAGGATTCGCCATTTACACCAGCCACGATATCTCTGTTCTTCTCTTTGCTTTAAATACCTTTCAGGCAGTAGCTGCGCAGCTGTACCTAGATAAGTGGTATACTCTTATTTCTGCGTACATTTCATCATCAGCCGACTTCGAGGCGGGTGAATTCTGCCACATGCTGCATTATTGCTCGGGGATTCGAACGATTACACCCCCTCTGCGGATGTTACTCGATCAATCTCAGGGGGTCATGTCCCTGCTTACCTGTTCGACGAGCTGGAGATAAATGTCCTAAATGCGGATGAGTTTACGCATCACTGCCCGATAATCACTTCATTTTCCTTTCTTGATCTATCTCTTTGCTCTCCGGATGCACAGCCCGATTTGGGGGGGGGGGGGGTAGTCGATGACCTCCATGCCTGTGATCACTTTCTCATTCCAATATATTTTCTCTGGACCGCTGCCGCCTGAGAGCCCGCCCCGGTTGTGCTTGGCGCGACCGTGGTGCTCCGCATTTCAAGAAATGACTAACTTCTCTATCTCAGTCGAGTTTAGATCGGTGGGTGAGCCCGGTGACTTCGCCAGTAACCTCATCGCCGTGGGCCTAACTGCTATTTCTATAAGGGCTGACCGTTTCCGTGGTGGTCAGCCAAATGTGAGACGGCTCTCAAAAGAAGCGTGTATGCCTACATACGCTATAAGCGCTGCCCGAATGATTACACTGTCGGGGAATTTCGTCTAGCTAGGGCTAGGGCTAGGTTCTGGTATGTTTCGAAACACGCCTGCCGCTCTTCCTGGCGGGCATACGTGTCTACCCAACGGGAAGACCCCTCTAGCATAGCTGTGAAAGCGAGTCAAAAGGATTCGGCGCAAGTTCTCACAGGAGCCCCCTCGTTCGCTAGGAAAATGGAACCGCAATCTCGGACCCCGCGTCTGTGGCGGAATCCTTCGCGACTTCGTTCTCCGCATTCTCTAGCCGGAATTCTGCTCCGCCAGCAATCAATGTGCGTCGTGATGTCGTGGAAGGCCACCGACTGGACTTTACTTCCAGAAGCGGAGAACCCTTCAACGACAGGTTTACATTGAGCGAGTTGTGTTCCGCTCTCGCTTCGTGCGCGGACACCGCCCCTGGTCCGAACAATGTCCCATATACCATGCTTCGACACCTAGGTGAATGATGGAAGGTAATCTGTACCCAGATTACCCTCCCAGGCTCTTGGCAAATGGCTTCTGTGCTCAGCTTTTGCAAACCGAAGAGTGGTCACTTTACCCTGCCAGTTTTCACCCAATCTCTCTAACCTCCCGCGTGTGCAAGTTGATGGAGAAATTGATATATGTTAGATTAGCCTTTTTCTTGGACAGCGGAGGCTACCTCTCTTCTGCCCAGTTAAGCTTATTCAAGTTCCACTCAACGCCTTATGCTCTGCTCCCACTGAAAAATGGGAGGCCTTCCTTCTTTGACAGCACTACCCCACAGTTTTTTTTTTTCGATCTGAAGAAGGCCTATGATACCACATGGCGATACGGTATCATGAAAACTCTCAACAAGATGGAGGTGAGAGGACGCCTCCCAATCTTCATATCTGAATTTTTTCGAGATCATCAATTCCGCGTACAAGTGGGAGGAGCCCTCTCCGGCTCAATGGAGCAGGAAGACGATGCCCCACAGGGAAGTGTCCTCAGTGTCACGCTCTTTGCCCTGAACATCAACGCCATCACCTCGGTGCTGCCGGAAGATGTTCTCGCTACGCTCTACGTGGACGACCTTTCGATCTCTTTTGGCGCTGCCCAGATGCCAACTCTGGAGCGTCGACTCCAACAGGCATTGAACCGTGTCTCTCGCTATGCCGAAGCGCACAGGTTTCGGTTTTCCTTGGCCAAGACTAAGGTGGTTCACTTCTGCCGCCATCCACGGCTCCACCCTGACCCGGACTTGTACCTAAACGATGTTTGCCTGGAAGTGGTGGATTCGTACCCGCAAGGGTCATGTTCAAGTTTAGCGTGAACAAACATGCTCCCATTGACGTTAGAGGATTCTGGGTTCTTTCCTTTATTTATATATTTAGGGTTTTTTTTGTTGTTGTTTTATCTTATTTTAGTAGGTTGCATGCTCCTGCGCCGGGGGGAGGCGTACCTGGCCCCGACGAAGGAGCTTGCTTTCTGCTTATTACCTTTTTTCTTTGTTTTATTTTTATTGATGTTTTTTTTATGTTTTTTTTTTAGCATCCTCTTTTAAATCTGCCTAACTCATGCCTGTATTTTCGCTGTTTTTTTGAAGGCCCCAGGTGTTTCTTTTCAGCACATAACCTTACCACCCTCCTCTCCTTTTTAATTCTCTGATTGTACACTACCATCTACTACTCATCCCAAGATGAGCTCACACATTCATGCCCAACCATCATGCCACTCCCTATACTCCTATCATCATTATCCACACCTGAATGCACTCCATTCACTGCATCCTAAACAAACACTATTCTGTTGATATTTCTCTCACACAGTGCAAGTCACTGCCTAAAAATACAAACTCAAATATTTTTTTTTTTTTGTCTTCTCTATTTTGTCATAGTATTTCTTTCTTTCAGCTCATAATTTACATTGCATTTAATCAGTCTGTAAAGCTTCATAGTTTACGACTGAAGGCGTCACCAGAGAATGGTCCCCAAAACATTAAAATATTTATCAATCAGCCATTTACACTTGATTTTGATGCAGCGGAAACAGGCACTCCAGTTCAAGCTTTGGAGTAAGTAGGCAAAGGGTATATGTTCTCAAGTTGTGCAAAATTGATATTTTAATGTTTTGACTATTTGTGTCCTTTTTATGTGTTGCCCTTTGTTGCAGACTAACGAAGAAAGATTTGGAAGGTGATCTGATCCCACTCAAATATGTCAAGTTTCAGAATGTGATGAATCTAGTTATATTTGTTCAAGATAATCAGAGTGGATCAGAATTAACCCAAATTTCATACATTCAGTTTATTGGATCTCCTGTACAAACTACCAATATGTCCGATTTTAAGCGAATTGCTGGGAAAAAAGGAGAGAGTCACTTATTATAAGGATATGTAAGAGTATCCTTGCATTAATCTTAATTAGCTCAATTTTTCATTAATTTATCATTGGTTTACTTAAAGGAATTTGAATATTTGAATTAGATATATTCAATTTAATTAAAACACAATGGGTATCAGACTAGCATGTGATCTTTTACAATACCAAATTAACAGGTTGAATTTCCACTATTTTACTGAAAAATGTTCTTTCACAATGGACACCTTATCCATTTTATAGATTCCCGTAATAATCTGCCGAATTTAATGAAAAAGTCTCATTTAGCGATTTCCTTCTGAGGCATCCATTGTCCTTTGTCATTGAATTAAAAAAAAAATGTCTTCTGTATTCTCATTATTCGGGAGTGAGCCTAAACTTGAAAGCTTATATCTCTGGACATAAAAGTTTAAATTTTTTCTCAGTCTTTTGAACCATCCTCGCACACCCACATAGGATGGCTTGAGGAGTGAGGGTAGCATTGAATAGGAGTTGCCTCACTCTTGAAGTTAAGCTCCCACATTTTGCTTTTAAAATCAAGTTCTTTAATGGAGACACCAATCATCTGAGCAAAGACTACTTTTGGCCTCAAAGGCTCATAAACAACATGGCAAAAGGACTTATATCCTTAAATTAATTCATAAACATCAATGTTAACTATGACGTAAAAAAGAAAGCAGACGGAAAGATGCCTTCTTAGTGGTAATTCGTTGAAAGAAAAATGCACATACCTCATACTTTCCTGATTAGTTATGTTAATCGTGAGTGTTGTATGCATTTTGACCCCAGTGGCACCAGCAGGCCATGTTTACTATATCAGCAAGTAATTTTAAATACCCTAAATGTACAAAACAGCAATCAATTATAGAAAATACTCGGTAGATGCCAACTGTAGCAACAGAGAAAAAGAAACCAAACACAAAGTTCTTCACCAGGAAGAACCCGAAATGGTAGCCATAACAGAATCGTGGATAAAAACCTCAAACCGAGACTTTGAAGGCGAATTCACGGTTCCTGGCTACCAACTCTTCCACAAAGATTGGCCAGACAGAGAGGGTGGCGGTGTAATGTTGTATGTCAAGGATACAATCAAATCTACGAACTCTATATCTGATCACGAGCTCCTAGGCGTTGACCTAGAGATAGGTCGTGTCAGATACAGGACCCTAGTGCTTTACAGACCCCCTTCCCAACCCGTTGAGAAGGACAGGGAACTGTACGAGCTGCTGGGTGAGCTTGTTCAAGGCAGAGTGTGTATCGTTATGGGCGACTTCAACAGACAAGTTGACTGGGAAACCAGAGCAGCCTGTGGCAAGAGCGCGCTACTCCTGGAGTTCGCCAACAACAAGTTCCTCACTCAATGGGTCTTCAATCAAGTTGCATCCCTCTGAAATGCCTCCGTCGATCTTCTGTTCAACCAAAGTGGTTTAATCGAGAAATCGGCCAACTGCTTAGGGAGAAGAGAAATGCGTACCGGCGATCGAAGATCTCGGGTGCCTTTGACGAGTACCGGAGACTAGCCAGAAGAGTGAAGTCCAGCATAAGGGCGGCTAAGCGGTCTGAGGAACTCCGAGTGGCGAGACTCTGCAAGGAGAATCCCAAGGAGTTCTTCGGCTATGTAAATAGCCGTAAACCAATCCATTGTAGGATTGGGCCCTTAGTGGACGAGGAGGGTGCATTAACTCACTCAGATGCAGAAAATGCTAACCTGCTCAATGACTACTTCTCCAGTGTTTACTAAAGAGTGTGGTCCCATCCCCCAGCCCACGGATTCCTACTCTGGGGGAAAAGCTGGAGGTAATGGACTTCACCGAAGGAGTAATAAAGAAAAAGATCGTTGACCTAAAGACGAATAAGTCCCCCGGACCGGACGGGTTTCTATCCAAGGTGTTGAAGGAAGTGTGCAATAAAGTATCACGACATCTGTGCGCTATCTTTAACATGTCAATCCGGACCGGATGCGTTCCTAGAGACGCGTGAGGCGGAGGTGACTCCGATCTTCAAGAAAGGAGACCCCAGCCATCCGTCAAACTACCGACCCATCAGTTTGACTTCGATAGTCGGTAAACTCATGGAAAGCATGATAGTGGACAAGATAACGTCTTATTTAGAGTCAAACCTGCTACTGAAGAGTTCCCAGCACGGCTTCCGAAGGCAACGGTCATGCCTGACGAACCTTGTGGAATTCTTCCACTTCGTGTTCAGTGAGCATGATCTGGATAAAGCGGTGGATGTTGTGTACCTTGACTTCCAAAAGGCCTTTGATAAGGTACCACACCGCTGCCTTCTCCGGAAAGTGCGTGCACAGGGCATAGACGGCAACGAGTAGTGGTGAATGGACAGGCCTCTGAATTGGCGCCCGTATCTAGCGGTGTCCCTCAAGGTTCCGTCCTGGGACCACTACTGTTTATTATCTATGTCAACGACATGGACGGAGACATGGTTGCCAAAATCTCCAAATTTGCTGACTACACCAAGCTTGGTATCAATGTGGCAAAGGAGGGGAACACTGCCCGCCTCAAAGAGGACCTTCAAAGGATTAGAGAGTAGTCGGACACGTGGCAAATGCCTTTCAACGTGGATAAATGCAAAGTAATGCACATCGGCCACCGAAACCCAAAATCTCAGTACATCCTTAAGGGCACTGCTCTTGAATCGAGTGACACTGAGAAGGACTTGGGTGTTACTATCACTAGCGACCTCAAGTTCTCGAAACAGTTTATCGAGGCAGAGAAGAAAGCCCAAAGGATGTTAGGCTACATAAAGCGCCAGTTTGGATACCGTAACAAGGAGATAGTACTTTGTCTGTACAACTCCCTCGTTCGTCCGCACCTGGAGTATGCCGTACAATTTTGGAGTCCTTCGTTTCGAAAGGACATCGCAAGGTTGGAACGCGTACAAGCTAGGGCAACCAAACTGATTCCCTCTATCCGACATAAAAGTATGAGGATAGACTAAGGGAATTAGATCTGTTCTCGCTGGAAACCCGTAGACTGCGTGGTCAGCTCATCCAAGTTTTCAAAATACTTTGAGGGTTCGACAATGTTGACTACCGGGATATTTTCACACTGAGTGAGAACAGAACGCGCAATCACGGATTCAAACTTGAACTGAAGCGTTACAACCGCAATCTGTGTGGAATTTTTTTCACTTACAGTATCTGCGGTAAGTGGAACGCACTTCCAGTGGAAGTTGTCAACAGTGAATCTGTTGACCAGTTCAAGTCAAGATTAGACAAAGTCTTGAAAAGTGGCCGTTTAGGGACGCAAAAGAAATTGAGCAGCCATGTGCCCGCTCGATTGCCAATCCAAAGGTACCCTCTTTGAATGGACCGTAAGGTCTCCTAGGGTACTTTCTTTCCTTGTAACTGCAAAATTAGTAAGAACACCGGCACTCACCAACAGAACTACACTGACCTACTCCGCCATGGGTGAACATCCTGAAGATATTTCCCCAAACCGGATAATGAAATCAGCTTAAAGATAGGGATGACAATTGCTGGTGATTCCGAAGGCACTAGGAGTAGTTCCTTGCACACCAAGCAGCGATGGTGGGAACTTTGTGGTCCTGGAGAAGTGGTACCCATTCTGCATTACTGGTATGTTTACATGACTACCATCGGGGCGCTCCAAAATGAAGGTGTGCAAATGTTACATCATGAAGATGGGAACGAAAATGATAGCGGTATTGTGATAAGTATAGGAACTACCTACCCTCGTGGTGGTAGGCCCAGCACATCCGCTTGTGTCACGGTTGCTGTGTCACATTAACGTAAAAAATACAACGCCATATTCACAAGGCTAGCGAGAGCTCTCGAGATCAGGTTTGTGCGCCCTCCCAGCCCCAACACTCCGAGAGCTCTACTCTTTGCAGACACCCGGTATCTAGAGGTATGGCACGTCCTCCCAGCTCAAATGCAAATATGGAAGGCCCGACTCCCTGGGGTGACTCAACTGATTTAACAGCCTGGGAAACGCGTAGCGAGCCTGTTCGTCCCAGATCCGGGACAGGTAGCGTGCAAGAAGATCACCCAGACCGGGACAGTCAATAAGAATGTGCTGAACAGTCGGGGGAGGGGGGGCAAGGCAGTCGTCGCAATAAGGTACAGACGAGCGCTCCATCAAATGGGGAAGTTGGTGGCTTCCCCCTCGTTCCCACTCAGCGCTACTTTACTTTTTTTTATTAGTTATTAACATTATTATCATCATTCATATTATTAATATTTAGTATTATTTTTATATGATTATTATATTGTGTATTATCATTATATATCATGATTATTAGTATTATATTTTTTTCAGGAGGAGTGTTTTGACCTGTACAGAGTTCAATCCCGTAGCCATGGTGCCTTGGTAGACTGCATGCCATTCTGGGATCACCTTGACTGGACTCAGCGCCCCGTCCGGCCCCAGCTTGGCCTCTCTTACTTCCTTCGCTAACCTCAATCTCCATCTCCTGTGCCAACTCCCTGATTGTGCCCCTGCTTTTCCGCCGTCCCTTTACAAGCATCTTTTCTCTACCCTTTTGTTGGCCTCCTTCTTCTCCTGCCCTTGGACCTCCATGATCTGGATCACGGAATCGAACACTCTGACGTCAAGATGTTAGGCGTGGTGACCATAACCGCTCAGAACCCGGTCACCAAGCCGGATCCGTCATCCCGACCTGCCTACCACGCCTCTTCTAGGAGTTGGTCCGGGTTTTCCCTAGGGATGACAGAAGGCGTATACCACCCCGCCCAGTAATAGCGGCAGAGGCCAATCAAAGGCGCCCAGCAGTGCCGTTTCCTTGTTTACCATAGCCGGAGCCGCTCTTGGGCAGCTATACATCAGAAAATGAGGTCCCCTCCCGCTCCTCCATGCTTTATAAGGGGCCCCTCCAACCCGCTTCTACCGGAGAGGAGGCTTCTTCCTCTCCTAGGCCTACGGGTGCAGTGGTCGCCCCTTCTGCCCTCTCTGGAGGCGCCCTTTGGAGACTACATCTTTCCAGCGCAGTCACCCCTTTACTTTCACAGGGGACTGGCAAGATCTCAGGCAGGCGGCCTAAAATTGGCTGATCCCGGTGGAGCCACTCGATATAGCCAACCCCCTTAGGGGGGAGGGGGGTTAGGACCCGAAAGGGCAGTGCCGCCTACAATCCTGCAGTGTTCTATTTCCAGTCTACAGGGGACCGGCGTGCCTGGCCCCAACTCTTCCCCGATGGATACTGGTTTACCCGCTATAGACAAAAAACATGCCTCGAATGGGATCTCTTATGTTTTGGGTGAGGGGGCACATGGAGGCCCCATCCTCCTGAGATGGGAGTTGAACTGGCCACAGATGGCAGGATCTTTCATGAGGTCGAACCCGAGCTCAGCACCGAACCTTAGTTCACCATTATGTAAGCTACTCTGACAGCTTGGCCTCCCGAGGACTCACAAGGAGAGGAGGGACCTCCTCCCCTAGCTGGTGCCCCTTTAATGGGCAAAACCTCCATTTCAGAGAAGGATCTTGCAGAGGCCTGTCCATCCGGTCTAAGGGGTCCTTCCAGCGGTGGAAAGAAGCGGGTTCACTCCCTACCCTCCTCTTCTAAAAAGAAAGGAAATAAGAAACAAGAGTACGAACACTAAGGGTTCCTCTGCCTCCGCGGGATCGCCCAGTACGGACGGTTTATCTGCCGTTTCGGAGGGGACCAGGCCAAGATCGGCACGCCCTGAGCAGAGCCTCTCATTTAGACACTACCTGGCGTTTTCGAGCCCGCTAGCTTCAAACGCTTTCTGGTTATTCGCTCCACTGATGGCAGAATGTTGGCCAGGGCCAACATGTTCCATCAGAGGTGAGCACTATCTAGCGTGATTGGTAGAGAGCCGAAGGTGACTAGATTATCAGACGAGCCTTCTGGCGAATTGGTCGGATCCCTCCGAGGCCGCCATGATTAGCGCCCTTCGGACACTTGATGGCGCGCTGGTGATTGTGACGCCGCACTCTACCATGAACTTCGTGAAAGGAGTGGTTTATACGAGGGACCCCGTAAGGGGCGCAGCGATTTGCCATCCTGGCCGCCGTGCTGATGGGACTCAGCACCCCGTCCGACCCCAGCTTAGCCTCTTCTCCTTTCAGATAGCCTGTATTTCTTCCCTACTTCGTCGCTTTTCATACAACCTCCCACAACTTTCTCTGGTCGGCCTCTAATTTCACAGGGTAAATGCTGACCTTCTCAACCAACCGTCCCGGATCGGGGCTGAGGGGGGAGGGGACAATGTTCCCTGACCCCTGAGCTCCGGTCCGGGATGGGGTTTGTTTAACAACCTGCTTCATCCCCACCCATACCTTCCTCACATCCTTTTTCCTTTCCTCTTTACACACTATCAATTTTACGCCGTGTCTAAGGTGGAGCCGCCATGCCGATGGACTGCCAGGCCACCAGGCGGGAGGGGTGGTCCTGAATGACGGCACCTGGCTCTGCCGGGCCTGTACGCACCCCTTGCAGTGCGGGCTACGGTGAGGGGTGATGAGCTATTGCTTGCGGTAAAAAATACAAGGTCACCATGCCCAATGATGAACAAATTAAAAAAGAACAACCCTCAACTTCCCCTGTTTCATCGACGGAGCCGCCCTCGGTCAGCTCCACAGAAAAAATGGAGGTCCCCTTCCCCCCTGTGCCTGCACAGAGGACCCTCCATATTTCTTTAACCGGAGAGGAGGCTTACTCCTCTCCTACGCCTACGGGTGTAGGGGACACTCCCTCACCCCCTTCTCTGGAGGTGCTTTCGGGCACCTCCCTTTTTCCAGCGGCAGTCCTCTCTGTTCTTTCCAAGGGGACTGCCAAGAAAGCCAGCAGGCAGCTTATAGCCGACCGCTGCCCATTGAAGCGGCTGGTAGGGCAAACCCCCCTAGGGAGGAGACGGAAGCCAGGCTCCTTCGGTCGCTTACCTCAAAAGACCTGCTGGCAAAAATATTAAACCTTGCCGGGGTCAAGGTCTGTGCCTCACCACACCTGACTAGAGACAATGATGCCAACGGGACCTGCAATGCCCTGGATTGGGCAACGGGAGGACATCCCTGAGATAGACATGGTCCTTGAGGAAACCCAGCCTCAGAAGGTGGGCCTTCCATGGGAGGAAATCCGGGCTCGGCGCCAAGCACCGAACCCCCTTCCGCCCCTATGCAAGGGCCTCCTCGAATCTCTTGGGCTTCCAAGACAGTACAAAGAGGGAAGGGATCTACTCCGACCGGTGCCCCTACGACTGCGAGGACCTTCTCCATTTCGGAGAAGGACCTGGATGAGGCCGGTACATCTGGCCAGGGGGCTCCTACCTGCGGAGGTGAGAAGCAGGTTCATTCCCCGCCCTGGCCAAAAAAGAAAAAGAACAAAAAAAAACACTTGGGGTTCCTCTTCATCTGCGGGGACGGATGAGTCTGCTGCCACTTTGGCAAGCGACCAAGCCAAGATCGGCACATCCGGGTCCGAAGCCCCTGACTAAGACGAGAAGAACGCAGGGCGGAGCCTCGATAACATCAGGGCCCCTCATTCAGAGGCTACCTGGCGTTTTCGAGCCCGCTGGCTTTAAACGCTTCCTAGTTATTCGCTCCACTGATGGCAGCATGTTGGCCAAGGGCAACATGATCCATCAGAGGAGAGCATTAGCTAGTGTAATTGGTAGAGAGCCGAAGGTGACCTGTTTCTCGGACGGGAGACATCTGGCGAATCCCGATGAGGCGGCCAAGATAAGTGCTCTTCGGACACTTGATGTCACCCCGGTGAGTGTGACGACGCACTCTACCATGAACTTTGTGAAATGAGTAGTTTATGCGAGGGAACTCGTTGACTACTCCATAGAGAACATCTCATTAGAGCTAGCCGACCATGGGGCGGTTAACGTCGAACGTGTGCTGAGAAAACAGGGAGGGGCCTCGAGACCCACCCCTACACTCTCCGTCACGTTCTACTGTGACAAGCTCCGTGAGTCGGTGCGTGCCGGTTGGTACCGCTACTGCGTGAAGGCATTCGTACGACTGCCGCGGCGGTGCTATTACTGTCACCGCCTTGGCCATACTAATCGTTCTTGTAGACGTGCAAAATTGGGGTCTCCCGAAGTCTGTGTAAATTGCTCGCAGGCCACACACGATAAGTCTAAATCGTGTGTGGCCAAGTGTGTCAATTGCGGAGAGCCGCACCCTGCTTCTTCAAAGCAATGTGGTGCATATCTCCTTGAGAAAGAAATCCTGGGCGTTCAGGCCCAGGATCGACTCTCATTCCGCGAGGCTAATGACTTGGTCCTGGCGCCCCTGGCTCTGTCTAGGACGCCTATGCCTCAATAGTTAGAAAGGCACCCTCTGCTCCTGGCCCATCCAGGCCAAGGAGCCCTTAAGTGGGTTCTACTTAACCCGGGCGCTTTCCTGGTAAAGCTGGCGGCAAAAAAGGTTTACACCCAGCCCCGGCTAAAACCAGGTTTTTCCCAGCGGGACCGTTTCCCGTAAAGCGAAACGGCCACACGCCTCCACTGAGTCGATAGACTCACAAGAGGCAACACCCCTGAAATTGGACGCTAGGCCATCTTCCGGGGTTCCTAAAGCTGTTCAACGAAAGGAGGACAGCAACAAAGGAGCTTCGGCTCCTTCGTCGACGCCTAGTGGTGGGCTGAGTGGCTCGGAGACGGTGGTTCCTCGAAAAGAGGCCCCCCTCCCCCGCATCCAAAGCAACAACGCCCGCCTAAGGTTTCGAGGCGGAGGGAGGAAAAGAATCGTATGGCGAGCCCAACCTCCCCCAATAAGTCCTCGAAGGAGACTACACCTTCAGTGCCCGGGGTTCTGACTCTGGGAAGTGCACGGCCCTTCCCATGAGGGTCTTTTGTTCGAAGAGGGCGCCCGCGTCTCCACCGAGCTAGGCCTGGAGGGCATATTCCTTCAATGGAATTGCCGTGGACTCCGGGCCAACTAGGAGGAGCTGCGGAAGCTCGTCCCGTTCCCCGTTATCTATTTTTCTGCAGGAGACTATGCTAGGCGCGTGCCCCCTGCTCGCCCTTCTGGGGTATAAGGGCTTTGCGATCCCACCACCACGAGATGGGGGCCGGGCTGGGGGATGCGCGGTTTACACCCGGCATGATGTCTCCGTTCTTCCTTTCACTTTGGATACCTCCTTTCAGGCAGTGGCTGTGTAGTTTCACCTGTATCGAAGGTATACTATCATTTCTGCGTACATTCCACCGTCAGCTGAATTCGACGCGGGGGACTTCCGCCGCGTCGTGGCACGGTTGCCGAGGCCTTTTCTCTTGCTTGGAGATCTGAATGGCAGGCATCCTCTCTAGGAGATTATTCAATAAATCCCAGGGGGCAAGGTCTTGCCGATCTGATCGAAGAGCTGGCGATAGGCTTCCTAAATGTGGATGAGTTTACGCATCACTGCCCGAGAACCGCTTGATTTTCTTGCCTTGATCTATATTTGTGCTCTTCGGATGCACAGCCTGATTTTGATTGCGGGATGGTCGATGACATCCATGGTAGTGATCACTTTCCCATTCAAATATTTTCAGGGTAGCTGCAGCCTGAGAGCAAACTTCGGTGGTGCTTGGTGCGGGAGCGGTGGCCTGCATTTCAGGAAATGACTGAATTACTATTCCCAGAACGTCTGGCCGTTATGCATGTTGACCACGCCCATGATGGTCGATCGAGTGTGAGACGGACCTCAAACAGAAGCGTTATGCCTATATGCGATATAAGCGCCGCATGAACGATTTCACTGTCGCTGAATTTTGTCGGGCTAGGGCTAGGTTCCGGTATATTTCGAAGAACGCCTGCCGCTCTTCTTGGCAGGCATACGTGTCTTCACTTAACCGGAAGACCCCTCTAGCAGAGTTGTGGAAGTGAGTCAAAAGGATTCGGGGCAAGTTCTCGCAGGACCCCCTCTCGTTCTCCAGGAGATTGGGACCGCGATCTTGGACCCCGAGGCCGTAGCGGAATCCTTCGCGACCGCATTCTCTAGCCGGGATGCTGCTCCACCATCATTCAATGCACGTCGTGATGTCGCGGAAGGCCGCCGGCTGGACTTTACCTGCAGAGGCGGAGAACCCTTCAACGACAGGTTCACTGTGAGTGAGTTGCGTTCCGCTCTTGCTTCCTGCGCGGGACCGGCCTATGGTCCGGGTCCCGTACGCCATGCTTCGACACCTGGGTGAGCGAGGCATGGCCTTTCTGTTAGATTTGTTCAACAGGATATGGGTGGAGGGTCTCCTCCCAGATTCCTGGTGAATCGCTACTGTGCTCGCCTTTCGCAAACCGAGGAGAGATCACTCTACTCCGACCGGTTTCCGCCCAAGCTCTCTAACCACTTGCGTTTGCAAGTTGGCGGAAAAATTGATAAATGTTAGATAGCCTTTTTCCTGGACAGCGGAGGCCATCTGTCTTCTGATCAGTGCGGCGTCCGCAAGTTCCACTCCACGTCGGATGCTCTGCTACGACTGGAAAATGCCGTCTGTGAGGCCTTCCTTCGTAGACAGCACTACGCCACGGTGTTTTTCGATTTTGAGAAGGCCTATGATACCTCATGGCGATACAGTATCATGGAGACTCTACACGATGGGGGTGAGGGTACGCCTCCCAATATTCATATCTGAATTTTTGCGAGATGGTGGATTCCGCGTACGGCTGGTGGGAGCCCTCTCCGGCCTAAAGGAGCAGAGAGAGTGTGTCCCGCTGGGAAGTGTCCTCAGTGTCGCACTCTTCACCCTGGGCATCATAGGCATTACCTTGGTGCTGCTGGAAGATGTTCTCGCTACGCTCTACGTTGACGCCCTTTCGATCTGTTTTGGCGCGGCCCAGATGCCAATTCTGGAGCGTAGACTCTAACAGGCATTGAACAGCATCTCTCTCTATGCCGAAGCGGCAGGTTTCGGTTTTCTTTGGCCAAGTCTAAGGTGGTGCACTTCTACCGCCATCCACGACTCCACCCTGGCCCAGATTTGTTTCATAATGGGATGCGCGTTGAAGTGGTTGAATCACCCCGTTTCCTTGGTCTTGTATTTGACCGACGCCTCATCGCTTCTCGGCCCTTTGGCTAAGATCAAAGTGTAGTATCTTTTTTGATCAGCTTAATATCTGACACGCCTCCTATGTGGCGTCAACGATATTAACCTGATTTTTGCCCTTTGGCGAAGTGTTCATGGCTTGTTCCACCTTGTTCTTCGCGAACGTTACCTGTCCCGGTACTGGGATGGGCGGGGTCGCTACCGCCTGTCCTTTGTACTCTGGACGAGTGCGTGCGCATTGACTGCTGGACTTGTTGACTTTTGGTGTATGGCCGACCTTCTCCCTTTCATTTAATTAGGTTTAGTGGTTTTTGTTATTGTTTTGTTATTGTTATTGCTTCCTAATTGTTATTTCTTTTTATTGTTGTTTTCTTTTCAAATATTTTAAAGTAGCTTAGAACTAGGCTGTTTGTTTACGGCGACTTATGCCTAAGTGGGCAGTCGCTAGATAGCCCCTTCAAAAAAAAAAATGACCGACGCCTCACCTGGTAGGCTCATATTCGCAGCCTTAGGGTCTCTTGTACCCGCGCTATGGATATTCTCCGTCCCGTGACGTTCAGCGCTGATAGTGCTACTGCCCTACTTTTTTATTTTCCCTTTCTTCGTTTGAAGCTCGACTACGGATGCGAGTTTTATGCATCCGCAGCCGAGTGTTTATTGTAGAAGGTGGACTCGACTCACCACACCAGTTTTCGCCTTGCGACCGGTGCCTTCCGCACTTCCCTCATTGAGAGCGCCTGTTGGTCGATGCTGGAGAGATGTCACTCGCTCTACGCTGATCTCGACGGTGCCTATGCCGCCGAGACACACCAGTCATACCCTAAGCCCTTTGGGTTTTGGGCCAGGATACTCCTTCGAGAGCTAGGTATAGCTCTCGGGCTGGTGGCACCCCTGGTTCTGCCCAGGATGCCACCCTGGAGCGTACCACATTTGGCTATTTGTCGCCACGCCTCTGCTCCCAAAGCTTGTACGGCGCCGGGAGTATTGCGTTCGACCTTTTAGAGCACACCTCGTCACCTTCCATGCCGTGTCCCCTCTGTTTGAAGTCAGCGGGGCTTTGCCAGGCGCTGCGTCTGTCTTCACGCCCGAACTGGTTGCAATACACCACTTGGTTCGGGAGATTACGCGACATGTCCGGTTCGGAGACCGTATTGTGATCTATAGCGTCTCACAAAGCGCCGAGTGCTCTCGGGGAATTGGAATCTCCGCATCCCCTGGTTCGCGATATCCGTGACGTTACCGTTTTGGCGAGCCGGGTGGATATCGTGATTATCTTCTGCTGGGTTCCTGGACATGTAGGAATTGTGGTGAATGAGCGCGCCAAAGAGTCCGCGAGGATTCTGCGCCTGGACCAGCGTTTCGCTCTTCCTCATTCAGACTACATGGCAGGAATACGTGCAGCTTTTCGGACTGTTTCGCAAAGAAGATGGGAGACGGTCGAAGGGAACTTAAAGTTGTGTGCTATTGCGCCGCGACTGTTTCCATGGACCCATCCCCCAATTTCCTGACATCTTCAGGTTGCTTTCTGTCGTCTCCGAATCGGGCACACTCGTGTGACGCATAGCTATTTGATGGAGCGCTCGCCTCCGGCAGACAAACTCTCACTCCCTTCCATTTACTTTCAATCAACTTCCTATCTAAATACCTAATCTGAGAGTCACCCATCACAATCACCTCAGTCAATCTCCTATTCTCTCTAGGCCTAGTATTACCCTCCCTCCTGCTCTCACTCACTCGACCTCCTATTCTACTTTCAGGCACGGCCACACCAGACAAATCTCTTGCAAATTCTTCCTCTCTCAGGGCATCAAATCTATTAGTTAGTCTAACAGGTTCCATGTTCCTCTCATTCACACACCTAAGCTGTCCTAACTTATCTATTCTATTCACTTTCACTCACCACTTATCATCACTTACTGCTTTCTCTCCAGTCCCTGTTCTAGGCCTAACTTCCTTCCTCCTGGTCCCAATCTGACTCTTCGAACGTACACTGGCATCTCTTCTCACTTCAGACACTAAATCATTTAGTCTCAAGCATTCCGCACGTAATGGATTCACCTCCTCAGTCAAAGCACATACACGGCACTCAGACACATTCACTCTCCTCTCTACACCACAGACATTGCACACTACATACACACTACTTTCAAAAGGCATACTCTCTACATCCAAACAGTCAGCCTTATTTAAACAAGAACAATAATAGAAACCAAAACTTACGAACAACAAGAATTTGTGTGCGCAAGTTTAAAACCTGCTAATCAAGATGGCCGCCGAAGTAAACAGAAGTCACTTTCTCACCGAAACAAAATAACCACAAATTATACCTAGTTTAGAATCTATTTAACTGTATTTGTTAACAATTATAATCCTTCCAAATACACCTTTTGCACAACTTTCCAAACAACAAAAAATAAAATAAAAGGATAAACATGTAGACGAGCGGCCCGGCCGAAAAAAAAGATTTTGTGTAAATATTATCTTCACTCGTGTTTAACATAACATAATTTCACGGATGACAAAATCCACAAGGGCCTATCAAAGGTTATCCGTATCCATCAAATCCACCCACATAAAGCATCTTCATGCGCGTTTGAGTTTTTTTCAAATGATAGCTGCCGCGCTTTTTTGTATTAAAAAAAATGCCCGAAAGTAAACAAAATTGCCCGAAAAAAACAAACGAAACACGCTGTTTCCGTACTAATTGCAGTGGTTATACTTTCGAAATAGCGAAGAGGAAAGCCTATTTATTTTGCGCGCACGTCATATTCGAAATCTAGCGGACTTGAATCACGTTTTATTTTCGAGCATAATTTATCTTTATCAGAAACTAGGGTTAATAATTCCGCAATAGACGACGGACAAAGTTCACAATTCGATACTATTTTCACATCTGATTGATCATTTTCAACCTGCGTAAAAGGGAATGTTTGACACCCAAACTGCTAAAAAACAAGTAGTTCCTTGAAATGATCTAACTAATTACATTTAAATGTATAAATGAAGGTAATAAAAATAGTAAAATGGGGAAAAATATATTGACAAATAAAAATGACTCCGAATGAAGATAATAAAAAGCTATTAAGTGGGGGGAAAAAATTGAAATCAAGCATTTCTGACGTCATACCCCCCCCCCCATATTATATAACAACATAAGAACATAAAAAAGAAGGTGACTGCTTAAGACCATTCATGGCCTACACTTGTCATCTCCTGTTCCAGTCAACACACAAGAGATTTCTTACCAGATAAAAGTCTTCAACATTGTCACCCTTTACAAGAGTTCGTCAGATCTAATCTACAATATACATAAAATGCATCCAGAGGAGGATTATGTCCATTCATGCAACCGCAAAATATAATCTCCCCACTCCTTAGAAAAATATATACATATGTACATAAAAAAAAAGAAGAAAAAGTCAGTCCCATCTAGCAGCTTCATCCATATATTTATCTAATCTATTCTTAAAACTACCCAGAGAGGAGGCTTCTATCACATGTCTAGTGAGCCTATTCCATTCATCTACCACACGATTTGTAAACCAATTCCTTCCAATCTCCTTCCTAAACCTATACTTATCAAGCTTAAACCCATTGCTACGTGTTCTGTCATGTTCACTAAGTATAAGAACCTTACCCAGATCCCCTTTATTATATCCTTTTACCCATTTGAAGACTTTAATCAATTCCCCGCTGACTCTTCTCCTTTCCAATGTATGTAGATTTAGTTTTCTGAGCCTTTCACCATAAGGTAAGTTCCTTAGCCCACCAATCATCTTTGTCATCCTTCTCTGCACAGACTCAAGCAAATCAATATCCTTCCTATAATATGGTGACCAAAATTGTACTGCATAGTCTAGATGAGGCCTAACTAGCGCCAGATACAGTTTTAGAATGACTTCAGCACTCTTATTGCTTACACTCCTAATGAATCCCAATATCCTATTAGCTTTATTCTTAGCATTTAGACATTGCTTTCTAGGACGAAGGTCTGAACTTATCAAAATACCCAAGTCCCTCTCACAATCAGTCCTCCCTAAAATTCTCCCATTTAATTTATAACTATTCAATGGATTATTTCTACCTATACTAAGTACACTACATTTGTCTATGTTAAACTTCATTTGCCATTTCTCGGCCCAATTGGACAGAATGGTCAATTCCTCCTGCATTACAACAGCATCAGAATCAGCCCTAATGGCCCTACCTAGCTTAGTATCATCAGCAAATTTACTCGTCACTACTTATACCTATGTCAAGATCATTAATATAAATTAAGAATAGCAAGGGACCCAAAACAGATCCTTGCGGAACTCCACTGCTAACACACCCCCACTCAGATTTAACTCCATCTATACTAACTCTTTGCTGTCTGTCACCAAGCCATGACTGAATCCACCCAAATATACTGCCATCGATCCTGTGTGCTTTAACTTTGCTCAGAAGCCATAAGTGTGGCACTCGATCAAAAGCCTTACTGACTTTAGAAGAGCAAATTATAATGGGCTAAGGACTTACCTGGAGGCAGTTGTACAGAAACCAGGCAATGAAATCAAATCAGGAATAGATTGTATTTAAGAGTAGGTTGGATGAGTTTATGGGAAGGGAAGGTTGTGATGGTTCCTAAGTTTTGTATATATTAATATTGTTTGTATATATCTATAGCTGCATGATTTAGTTCTTGACAAGCCTTGATTGGTGATACCCTTGTTTCTGGATGCAATCCTCTGGATGTAGTTTTCCTGGGAGTTTGGGTGCCTTGAAAAAGAGGCCGCTTGACTCGGATGACCTATGATGAGCCCTTGTGGCTTTTGTCATCCGTTATATTATATTGTGGGGGACTTTGATTTTTCTTCCCCTGGTGATGGTGCTTTTTGTGGGTGGGTTTTGACGGATGCGGATGACCTTTGATAGGCCCTTGTGGCTTTTGTCATCCGTGTAATTATGTTATGTTATGTTAGGGGACTCCAGCTCTGGTGTTCGTGTACTCTGAAAATATCAGAGGTAGATCATCTATCTTTCTGCATATTTTCTCCACTCGTCCCTGAGTTTGATATTGAGCCTTTCTACCCTGCTTCATGGTGTAGATCCTGTATTCTTCTCCTCTCTCTCCTACGTGTGTTGGTGATTAGGTAGAGAGCTTTATTTTGTATTCCCTGGAGTTCAAATTTTTTGGTCCTTGTTTCACCATTGATAGGGGTTGGCGGGTATAGTAGTACCTCTCTTCCTAGTGCAAGATAGACTTTTCTTTTATTTTTCATGTCTAACCTGCTTGACTGTACAGTAGGTTAAACATTGGAATCACCTTGTTCTTCCTCTTCTTTATATGTTATTTGTAGCCTCTCTTTGTTATTCTGAGTCCTTGCACTTTGCCTTCACTATGATATCTAGTTCTGATCTTCAACTACATTTTCAGCTGTTTTGTTCCTGGAGATTGGGATTATTGTAAATTTCCTCATGTTCGTCCTTATCTTCCAATCTCTTTCGTAGTTGTTGATTTTGCTGATTTCTAAAGTTGTTGTCCTTGCCTGAAAGCGTACGTTCCTGTAAGGAGTGATGACGAGTTGGCTTATGTCGTCCGAACTGTATGTTTAGGCAACCAGGCATTAATTATATTGGTGGAGGCAGGTCTGCTGTGTATATTGAATACAGCATGGGGCTGAGACAGCCCCCCTGTGGGAGTCCAGCTTCCAATTCAAATTCTGGTTCTGAATAATCATTGATCTTTACATATGCTCTTGTCTTTGACATAATCGTAGAGAATTCTCTCCAGATTGCTATTCATCTCAAGATTTAAGATCTTATATTGCATTCCTCTCACCCAGACTTTGTTGAATGTTTTTTCTACATCTCTCAGGACCAGCTTGATGTAGTTATTCTTTGCTTTGACCTTTGCTATTTTCTGTTATGCCAAGTGCCACTGTGGTGTGTCTGCCTCTTCTGAAACCGAACTGATAATCATTATAAAGGTCATTTTCTTCAAGATATTCTTTTAGTCTTCTGTTAAGGATTTTCTTGAAGACTTTGCCCATGAAGTTCAATAGCGATATTGGCTGGTAACTGCATTTTCCTGGCTTTGGGACGAATATCATGTCTGCTAGTTTATAGCGGAGGGTAGTAGGTAGTCCAAACTTAAATGTATTTAAGAGTAGGTTGGATGAGTTTATGGGGAGGGAAGGTTGTGATGGTTCCCAAGTTTTGTATATATTAATATTGTTTGTATATATCTATAGCTGCATGATTTAGTTCTTGACAAGCCTTGATTGGTGATACCCTTGTTTCTGGATGCAATCCTCTGGATGTAGTTTTCCTGGGAGTTTGGGTGCCTTAAAAAAGAGGCCGTTTGACTCGGATGACCTATGATAAGCCCTTGTGGCTTTTGTCATCTGTTATATTATATTGTGGGGGACTTTGATTTTGTCTTCCCCTGGTGATGGTGCTTTTTGTGGGTGGGTTTTGACGAAGGCGGATGACCTTTGATAGGTCCTTGTGGCTTTTGTCATCCGTGTAATTATGTTATGTTATGATACACGATATAATAGGTCGGAGTGGCGTTCCTCTTTTGTGGGTTTTTGGCAGATTATACATACGGGGAAGTGATGGGTAGGTAGGTTTAAAACGATGAAGAAGTTCTGAGTTTGATCGTTTGAGGAATTTTGTGAGAGTTTTGTTGAAGATTTCGGTTTTATTTTTCAATGGTTTGGAAGATAATTTCTCGTAAATGTTAATATCATTGAGTAAAACCTATAATTTCTCAGTATAAGAATTTTTGTCTAACACAACGATTTGATTAGTTTTGTCCGATTTTGTTAGAATGATATTTTTGTTAGAATTAAGTAATTTGAGGGTAGTCATGAGGCGCCTGGGGATCTCTGAAGTATTTTACATTGTCATTATGGGATAATTTATTTATAAAAAGATGATAATTAATGGAAAATGAATCACTATTTTTGAACGCGAAGGATAGTCCATAGCCGAGGATAATTTCTTGATCACACAAGAGCTCATAAGAAGAAAGATTGAGAACATTCTTCGCAGGATTTGAAGCCTTCTTCCATATGCTATTTTAGAATAATCACTCCAATTGGTTATGAAAGTGGTGTTGAATCTTTAGACGAACGCGGGTAAGGGTCAATTGGCACCGTCTCAGTGTGTAAGGAAGTTGGGTTGGACTTACGTTTGCTTGGAGTTCACGGAGAGTTTCACGTTGAATCTTAAACCGGAGGTTGCAGTCTCGTTTGGTGAGTTGAATACTATCCACCAATGCTAATTCGTCTGGTTTGCAAAATGGAGTTTCTTAAACATAAAATATGCTATTTACTTGAAATACGTATAACATTTACCTAACCAATATTTCAAGTGATACGAGACTCTTAAAATGCGTAATTTCCTCCGCGTATTCCAGCATTGTATTAATTTCCTTTATTTCCTATTCATCTTTTTTATATTCATATTTGTTATAGAATTATTTACTCATCGCATTAAAACATACTGATCCTATTAATTTGAACTCCCTTTGTTCTAATATATTTATTTTGGTGTCCATTTATTTCTCTCCTGGCCTATTCCATTCATCCATCTTCTCTTTCATCTTATAGTGGTCATAGAGAACGTTTAGCTATCACCAGGCGCATAGCCAGCCAACACGGGCCCCAGAGGCTAGGAATTTTCGCCCCCCCCTCCTTTGTATCTCTATCATACATGCCTCAAATAGGTGAATTGAAAAAGAACACTGTTTTCCATGCACTTTACTAGTATTATAAAAATGAAATGAATACGACTTTTCAAAACACTTCATTAGCATTTAGCCTTACATAGTTGTTTAATGGTGAAAAAACTAAGAATTGTATCATGTATTATATCAAATACAAAATAAAAATAGCTCTCATTAATTGTTAAGCGAAACAGGTTTGTTTACATTTGATTCAAGTTGCATTTTTCGAGCCTTCCGGCTGGCAAACAGAAATAATACCAACAAAATTAAGATTCCTCGACAAACGAGCTTTCATTGCCAAGACACCTAAACTGCTTAGTCTATTCTGTGACATAGTTGACCTCAGGGCATTTTTTACTCTATGGCAAGGCTGTAGGTTAGTTAGTTATGGCCTATTATAAGTTATAGGGGACAGGCTAAGGCAGTTAGGACGGACTCTTTATTTGATGGAGAACTCGCCAGTTATGGTAGGTTGGGTTTTAGTCCCTGGATATGATACTTGGTCAATAGGTTACTACGTAATGGCTTTTGTCATCCGTGTAATTATGTTATGACCTATGATGAGCCCTTGTGGCTTTTGTCATCTCTATTATATTGTGGGGGACTTTGGTGATGGTGCTTTTTGTGGGTGGGTTTTGACGGATGCGGATGACCTTTGATAGGCCCTTGTGGCTTTTGTCATCCGTGAAATTATGTTATGTTATGTTATCAGGGAAATAATCGGTGTTTATGCACATGTTAAAAATATTCTGTAATGCTCTAATGATTATGTTAGGTGCCTTGGTAAGATTCATTTTGGTTATTCCTAAGGGGCCTGGCGCTTTCTGTTTGAATGTTTGTATTACACCTTTGATCTCTTGCATTGTTATGTAGGCCCCTGTACCCAGAATTCCCTTCCTTTCTCGCTCTACACTTGGTGCTGGAGTGATCTTGTTTATGTTTTCTCGCAAGACTGTGTGGACCATTTTGTCTATCTCTGGATTGAAGTCTTCATCCTCCTCTAGTGTTATGGAGAACACTGTTTTCCAGTGATTACAAAAAAGTTCTGTGGTCCTCTCTTCTTGGATCTTTTCTCCCCATTCATTCTTAATTATTATTTTTTCTTTCAGGGGGGGGGGGTCTGCCTTTAAGTCAATTTATTAGTCTCCATTGTCTTTTGGTCTTCTTTCTTTCTTCGTCTATTTTCTCTATTAGGCTACCCCATATGTGGCTTTGCTGTTCTTCTATGAGATGTATCAGTTCTTCTCTCCATCTTCTGATTTCTTTGTATCACTCTCTATTTGGTCCATGGAGAATTATGTGGTCTAGTATTAACATAACATAATGTAATTTCACGGATGACAAAAGCCACAAGGGCCTATCAAAGGTCGTCTGCATCTGTCAAAACCAACCCATAAAATGCATCCATAGGATTGTGATATACAATAAAAACAATCCAGAAGATTGTGTCTGATCATGCATCTAAAATATACAATTAGAACCATACACCAGAATATGTCAAAAACAAAAAGCATCATCATCAAGACTCATCAAAATCAATTATAATATACAATAATAAAAAACTGCATCGATAAGAATGAGTCCATAATATCCTCCTTTCCCCCCAGTTAACCCTCCCTCCCCATATAATCATCTAATCTGCATTTGAAAACATTCAAGTTTGGACTGTCTACTCTAAGATGGCAAACTATTCCACTAATCTACCACTCTATTGGTGAAAAAAATAGTTTCTAACATCCAACCTGCACCTATGTTTTTTTAATTTTTAAGTGGTGACCCCTAGTCCTATTACTATCTTCCAACTCAAATAACTTGCTAAAATCCAACTTATCCATCCCAGAACAGATTTTAAAAAGCTCAATCATATCTCCCCTCACACATCTTCTCTCAAATGAGAACATATTTAGTATCCTCAGTCTATCTTCATATTCAAGGTGCTGCAGGGAAGGTATTATTTTTGTTACCCTCCTTTGTACTGACTCTAGCAGGTTGATGTCATGTCTAAAATGTGGTGACCATACTTGTATACAGTACTCTAAATGTGGCCTAACATATGAGTTGTAGAGTTTAAGGATAACCTCTTTACTCTTGTAGCTAACATTCCTGTTAATGTATTCTAGCACCCTATTTGCTCTATTTTTTGCCTCAATAAACTGCTTTGAAAACTTCAGTAACCTTTAGCTAGTGGGATTGGTAGAGAGCCAAAGGTGACCCGTTTCTCAGATCGGAGCCTTTTGGCGAATGCGTCAAATCCCTCAGAGGTGGCCATGATTAGTGCCCTTCAGGCACTCGATGGCACGCCTGTGAGTGTGACGTCGCACTTTACCATGAACTTCGTAAAATGAGTAGTTTATTCAAGGGAACTCAAGGACTACTCCTTAGAGAACATCACCTTAGAGCAGGCCGACCATGGGGAGGTCAATGTCAAATGTGTGATGAGAAAACAGCTTGTCACATTCGACTGTGACCACGCGAAAGGAGGACAGCACCTTTGTCCATGCCCAGTGGTGGGCTGGGTATGGAACACCGAAGTTTTTGCAAAGACTGCGTCATCCCTCAGACTGTTCGGCACATTCTTGTTGAATGTCCCAGTCTGGGTGATCTTCGCGCATGATACCTGTCCCGGTACCGGGATGGGCGGGGTCGTTACCGCCTGTCCCTTGTACTCGAGACAGATTCATGCACATTGACTTTTGGGAGAAGGCCGGGCTTCTTCCCTTTATTTAAGGTTCTTTTTGTTGTTTTGTATGTTTCACTCTCCTGCACCGGGGTGAGGGGGACCTCCCCCCCGCTGCCTTAGATTGCTTCCTGATTGTTAAGTTTTTATATTTTTATTTTAAAGTAGCCTAGTTCTAGGCTGTCATGTTTTTCGGCGACTTATGCCCAAGTGGGCAGTTGCCAGATGGGCTCTATAGAATTAAACCCCCCCCCCCAAAAAACCCTACTAGTGTATACGGATGGCTCCAAGGCTGAAGAGAGGAGTGGCTTGCATGTCGTATCCCCTCTGTTTGAAGTCAGTGGGTTCTGCAGGCGCTGCATCTGTCTTCAAGGCTGAGCTGGTGGCAATATACCACTGGGTATGGGAGATTACGCGCCATGCCTGGTTCAGAGACCGGATTGTGATCTATAGAGACTCACAAAGCACCCTGAGTGCTCTCCAGGCATTGGAATCTCCGCATCCCCTGGTTCACAATATCCGTGATGCCACAGTTTTGGCAAGCCTGGTGGATGTCGAGATTATCTTCTGCTGAGTTCCTGGACATGTAGTAATTGCAGGGAATGAGTGCACCAAAGAGTCTGCGAGACTTTGGCAACCAGCCCAGCATTTTGCTCTTCCTCACACCGCCTACATGGCAGGAATGGCAGCTCTCCAGGCTGTTCAGCAAAGAAGATGGGAGACGATCGAAGAGAACTTAAAGTTGCGTTCCATTGTGCCGCAACTTTTTCCATGGACCTACTCCCCAATGCCACGAGGGCTTCAGATTGCTTTCTCTCATCTCCAATTTGGACACACTCGCCGGATGCACCATCATTTGATAGAGTGCTCGTCTGCGCCCTACTGTGAAGACTGCATTGTCCTCCAGACTATTCGGTACATTCTTGTTGAATGTCCCAGTCTGGGCGATGTTCGCGCACGTTACCTGTCCCTGTACCCGGATGGGCGGGGCTCGCTACCGACTGTCCCTTGTACTTGGGACAAGTTCATGCACATTGACTTGTGGACCTACCCACTTTTGGCGGAGGCCAGCCTTCTCCCATTTATTTAACTAGGTGGGGTTTTTGTTGTTGTTTTCTCTGTAGGTCGCCTGTCCCTGTGCCAGGGGGAGGCAGACCTCCCCCCGATGCTGGACCCTGCCTTTCTTTCTTTTTTTATAGTTGTGTTTTTTGTTGTTTTCTAAAGTAACCTAGTACTAGTCTGTTGTGGTGAGTATGGCGACTCATGCTCAATTAGACAGTCGGCAGATGGGTTCCTAAAAAAAAAATAAATTGTTCGATCGAGCAGGTTTAGCATTTCTCCCAGTTGCCTATAACTTTCATGTGTAGCCTACCTCAAAAAGGTGTATGGTGAAGTGACACCAATCATCCCCTATACCTTTTTTAGAAACTCCTTAAGAATATTTGGTTTGAATCTCAGCCCATTTGCCCCAATGGTTCTGCTCAAGATGCTATTACCCTGGAGGATACCATCTTTCATGTCACTGCTTTCAAAACTTCTACACTACCAAAAGTAATACATTCTTATTTTTTGGAATATGCATCTCATCACACTGGAGAGCTGTACTGGTGTACAAAGAGGACTCTAATTCTGAATGAGTCAGTTTCCATAGTATATCCCTCCTTGTTTTAGTCTGTCAAGGTCTTCTAGGCATTGTCTTTTTCTTCACAGCTATGTTGGTTGCAATATATTGTTTGGTATGGCAGATTATGTGCCATGCCTGGTTCAGAGACTTTTGTAATCCATAATGGCTCAGAGTGTGCTGACTGCTTTTTATGCATTTAAATCTCCTGGTTTGCTGTATCTGTGATGTCACTGCTACTCTAAGTTAGGAAGATGTTAAGATTGTATTCTGCTGGGTTCCTGGGCATATAGGATGAGGTCTCCTACTGAATTTGAAATTTACTTAAAAGTCAGAAAGAAAGTGCGATTATGGGAACTGTCAGTGGCCCAATAGAGAATCACCTGCTCCATGCCAGAAGTATTTAGATACCTTACAGCAAGTTCCATAAAAGGAAGAGTGCTATATGTATGTGTGAAAGAAAGGGGAGGGAAGAGATACTGGTATAGTCATTAATTAGACCACCTGTCCCTTTTCAATTGTGTATGAGATTGCTTTTTTCAATAATGAAATTCAGTCTTATTTAGCTTCAGCACTTGTGTTCTACAATGTGCAACTTTTATAAAATTGTAAGCTGCATTTAAATGGAATTATGGCTTTTCACTGGTTTCTTCTGTTTGAGAATCGAGCCATCCTTTATTAGATCTAATGCCCAATTGTCCAAAATAATAATTTTTTTCTAAAGATTGAATTTGTAAAAAATTATACTGCTATTTTCATGGTTTTGTTAAATAATAACTTGTTAATATGATTTTTAAGCTCTTTAATTTTTTCTTTAGATATATGAATACTTTAACCAGTTGCTCACTATGTACTTGTCTACAAAGATATGTAAGGAAAGCAACACCCAAATATTTGAAATTAAGAAGGGGTTTCAAAAGTGGACTGCCTGGCATCTATCAAAAAATAGGCAAGTTATTTCCAGTAATTTAAATTTTTAAGAATTTAATATTTGCAGCAGGTTCACTTAATGTATTATAGATATATATGGGTGGTCCTTACCTATAGGGAGGGGGTTTCCCAAAATTTCCATTATTAATATTTATTGGTTTCGCCCAGCCCCCCAACTCTGAAACCTGCTACTCCGGGTCACCCTGTGGTCTAAACCAAATATTAACTGCTCAAATGCGGGTCTCATGGTGCCCATCCCACTCATTGTCACCTGTTTTGAGCCAGAGTAGCCCTTCTGGCTATTGGGAAACACAGCTCGATGTTCAAAGATGACCTGAAGCAGGAACTGGAGCTGATCCTCCTCCTTAGTCAGGAGCTTGTTGTACTCTTGAATCATGGTGATTCCTCTCTCTGAAGAGTTGTTGGTCATAGACAACACAGATAACCTGTGCTGTTTCTTGGAATGACCCCTTCTCTTCTCATGTGGCTAGATCGGTCTCCAGGACATCATCAAGGCCAAACCTTTTGAGAGACCTTGGTCCTTTTGGAGACGAAGGACGAGAGCATCCTCTGTTGGAAGTCGTTGAGATAGAGCAGTGGTCTCTTCACATGATCATCATGGCCCTCCTGCTCCAGCACCGCCACTCCTGTATCAAAAAAGGCCAGAGTCAACAGGTCCTCTGACAGGTACCACTGTTCTAGAGTTGATGGCGGAACTTCTCTGAAGTGGCTTTGGGAATCGCTGTATTAACTCCAGCATATTGAATCAGACTTCATAAGGGCCAGTTCTGGACGAAGGGCCTCCGTTGGAATAGGGCTGGAGAACAAAGCTTCCAAGTAGAGAGCACCTCTTATCCCTTGCTCTTCACGAGCCATGAACTGGATTTGCGCTTAGAACAGCCAGATCTTGATAATGTAGAGTCCCTTGGACAGTCAGCGGGCATGATGGTACACTCTGGATGACATGAACTGAACACCTCGCGGGGGAACTTCCCCCAGGAAAATGAAGGCGAGCTCCAGGAACTCCCTGTAGTCATCTCGGGGGTGGCATTTGGTCAGCTGGGAGGTGCCAAATGATGTCACCCACTGGATCAGGTCTGGCAAATGCTCTCATCCACAGGTGCTGCTTGGTATGCTGTCTTGTCGATGAATTTCCCTTGAGACTTGAACTTCTTCAAGAGGAGGACATTGGGGCCACTCATCATTGAACCCATCTGAGCTTGGAACGCCACGGACAGAACCAGCTCCAGGATGTGGTGGCAACAGGTGAAGTAGAACAGCCCCTGACCCAGCTTTTGCTCAATGCAGAGGCAAGCCCCCAATTGCCTGCCCTTATTGGAGGCAGTCGTATCGAAGCACATCCCGATGACTCTAAGATTCCCCAGTCTTCCAGGTTCTTCTGTGCCCCTCCTCCAGGCA